>JAUZNJ010020098.1:0-17206 GCA_034780135.1 Jordanella pulchra | reverse complement strand
ATACACAGGCTTGGGTGCAGTGTTGTTGATCCTTCAACTTTTGACTCGCAGTTTACTTGCATAAAAGGCAGAAATGTATTGATTTTGTTTGTCCGATCAATCATTCACATTTTATCTAGTTTTCCCTCAAAATAAAGCAATGAACAATGAAAACTCACAAATTTCTCGTCGTTTTAAGCGGTATATTTATTTTGTTACCATCTCGTTATAGTCATGGAAAAAGCTTCCTAAACAAAATGTTTTGGTCATACTTAATGATGACGAAAACAGCACTGCTTTCTATTAACATTTGCTGTGTCTCCCAATGCCTTATGGGGAAAAAATGTAAAAAATGACCTCTTTGTATAGTTACAACTCTACAATTTTATATGATCGACTAAACATTTTTCTGTGAGCTGCTCAGAGCTTGAAAATGATTGTATTATTTAACTTTGCAGTAAACCTCTCCAGAACTTTATCTCAGACCTTTCGAATGTGTCCCTTAGTTTTCACAAAGCTGCTTTCGAACTAATGTACTCCAGCAATCCTCTGAGTGCTTCATGAAACGGCAGAATCATACGGGCTAAAAAAAAACAATTGCACGCCACACTTTTTTAGATTTGGAATTATGAAAAAATACTCACAACCATATGATCTTTCCACTTAATTATTACCTTGTCCTTATAAAATAGACCTTAGCTGGTTGTCGTAATCTGACAAAATGTGATGAGGTTGCAGGGATTTAAACAGAGCACTGCACACTGTTTTTTTTTTTTTTCTTTTAACTTTGACTTAGAAAGTGAAAGTTTGAATTTATTTCCATCACTGTTAATATTTTACCGTCGTCATGATGCTACAGCTCGTTAAACTTACTAGGTCCATTTACTGAATTCTCTCTTTTTTTTTTTTTTCCAGCTTGGCACAGTGGATGATGACGGTTCAGATAATTTCTTCTCCAAGTCAGTTTCACTCAACAAGCAGCAGTGCCAGGTTTTGTTGAGACTCATCCTGAGAAAGACGGGCTGTTTCAGGGCCCGGATCTCTTATAACGATCAGCCACTCAGCAACGGGGAATTTGACATTATTGTTCTCAGTGGTGAGCTTCCTCTGTCTTCTAAACAAAATCTTTTTTCTGACTCTGTCTTCTGAGCCTAACACTCACATCTGTTGCTGCAAACTGCAGAGAATGAAAAGGCCTGCGTGGAGAAGAACGTGTCCACTCCGGGCATTAGCATCTATTTCGAGGCGTATCTCTACAGTAGTGGTAACTACAGCAATTCATCTTGGCAGTTACCAGCCTCCTCTCTGTTAGCTCCTCAGAGGAGGCCCTCTATGGGCGAGGAAGACGAGGAGCATGACTCTCCTGTGGAGGGTCAACCAGAGAAAGTGAAGAAACCAAAAAAGGTCTACTGTTACATATCGCCAAAGGTTAGTGCTGTGTCCTAATAATGAACCCTAGTTTTTACACTGTTGGTATACAATATGTTTAAGTACTGATTTTGGATGTCTGTCAAACAGCAACTATCTGTAAAAGAGTTCTACCTGAAAATTATTCCATGGCGCCTTTTCACCTTTCGAGTATGTCCAGGAACCAAGGTAGGCAAAATAAAAGAAACCTCACATAAGGGTTATAATGGATGTCTTTCTCACGGTAGCCTTTCTTTTCAGTTTACCTATTATGGTCCAGATCCGGTTCATAAGTATTTAACTCTTGCTGTGGATGACGGCATCCAGCCTCCTGTGGAGCTCAGCTGTAAAGACAGAAACATCATGGCTGCCACCTTCATTCGCTTTCTGCACAAAAACATTGGTGAGTCTCACTAATTGCTTTGAATTGGATAGGAGATGAAGAGCTTGTTAATTTGATCCTGTGTTGTCTTGTTTGCAGGTGGTTCTGAAACCTTTCAAGATAAGGTAAACTTCTTTCAACGTGAACTCAGGCACATTCACTCCAAGAAACCTCGCACCAAAACCTGCCTAAAAATCACTCGACATGCTATCCTAGAATCGGTGAGTGCTTTTTCATTTTCTTTGGATATAAAAGCAAAAGAAATAACAATAGTATGTAGCATTGTTGTAAACCAGTTATAAATCTTTTTCTTGTCTCTGATATTTTGCAGTCACTAAAGGCAACAAGAAATTTTTCTGTGTCAGACTGGAGTAAGAACTTTGAAGTTGTGTTCCAGGATGAAGAAGGTAGTAAAAAAAAATAGATCATTTAAATATTTTACAAAAATGTTCATAATCCTCAATCTTTAAAACATTAAACACCCTTGCTTGAGTGTTTCTTACTGGGATTTTAAGTCATAGACCACCACAAGGTCAAAGGAGCTCAGAGCCTGGAAGTGGAAGGAAGATGATTTTTTTTTTATGTTTTACAAGTTAACATCTAAAACATGTGGCCTCCATGGTTTTTAGTCTTCATTATTTCTCATTCTCCTAATTAAAAATCTTTTATTAACTTTAGCTTTTTGAAATTCAATTGGTGCAAAAATAAAGTTGATGTTTTTTGTCTTAAGATCAGTATAAGCACAGCTGCTCTGTAAAGGGCCCTAAAGTCTTTTGGATTAATAAACTAACACTACCACGAAGACCTGAGATAACAGCTGTCGGGTCAGGGATAAAATGTAGGGGAAAAATAGTATCCCACGGTAACCGGACACCTAAACTGGCAGACTGACTGAAAAGCAATATTAGTTCTTCAACAAGAAGTTGTTTCCTCCATAAATCAGGCCTCCATCAAAGAGTAGCTGGAAATGGTTATTGTTAAGACGAGGTTATGTTCAATTTAAAATGTATGAATTTTACTGAACACAGCAAAACCGTGCATCAGGATGTTCAGCAGGGATAGTGTCGCTGGTCACCGTCGATGGGGAGTTGAATGACATGGCATCCTGAACTAGACTGGGTTGGAGGTTGACTGACCAGCAAACCCAGAACCAGAGCAGTACGATTTAAATCAAAGGCTACGAAATGGGCATTAATCGGCGACAAGCAGTGTTTCACTTAGTTTTCCTGAAAACATTTAGCCAACAAGCAGAAGTATATTTGTCTCTGATTTAAGCCTGTGGTTGCCTTGACCATGATGAGTGAGGCTGCTTTAGATGATGACACATTGATGGCCCAGTTAAAGTCCAGACTTAATAATAAGTCTGTGGTAACACTTAAAATGTGACATTTCTAGGACCCTTTCTAGTTCTGAATGAGATTAAAATGTAGTGCAGAAAATAGTAGGCACATATTTAACTCTCTAGTGGTGCAAAGTTGGTAGATTTATTAAAAGGGGGAAAGAAGTAAAAAAAAAAAAAAATAGATACATTGAAAACAGTTTATCCATTCTCTGTAGTTTCACCTTTATGGACTGCTTTGCGTCGGTTTGTGAAATAAATCCCAGTAAAATAGACTGAAGTATATACACTCATGACTATATGAAGAAAGAAAGAATCAAGGGGTATGAATACTTTTGCAAGGTTTAGTGGTTTTTTTTGTTTTTTTTGTTTAAAGTAAATCACCAAATAGTCAAACGCATGTCTTCCTTCATCAGCTCTCGACTGGGGAGGCCCTCGCAGGGAGTGGTTTGAGTTGATTTGTAAGACCCTTTTTGACACGTCAAACCAGCTGTTTACCCGCTTCAGTGAAAACAACCAGGGTCTTGTGAGTAATTGCTTTGGAATATTTCCACATTAACACATTACTTTCCTAGTTGAGCAGTGTATAGGTTTAAAAACTACAAAGAAACCACCCTTCCTTTTTCAGGTGCACCCAAATGCTGACAGGCCGCCCCATCTGCGGCTGAAGATGTACGAGTTTGCTGGTCGCATCGTTGGTAAATGTTTGTATGAATCTGCTTTGGGCGGATCCTACAAACAGCTGGTCCGAGCTCGCTTTACACGTTCCTTCCTGGCTCAGATCATTGGCCTTAGGATGAACTACAAGGTATTATTGTTTATACTGGGGTGTCTCATCACTTCAGCATATTTCACAAAGCCAGGAAACGTAATCTGGTTCTTGAGATTATTTATAGAATGCCAGTCAGCATGTTGTGCTGTTTATATATCCTGCTGTGTGTTTCAAACGCTCCCCACCCAGTTATCTTACTGTCCATTTTTGAGGAAGATCACATAAGTTTGTTTAAAAATGTCATTTTCTGTGTTTTCATTTTGTTTTTCCACATGCAGTACTTTGAGACAGATGATCAGGAGTTCTACAAAACTAAAGTCTGCTTCATCCTAAACAATGATGTGAGTGAGATGGACCTGGTGTTTGCTGAGGAGAAGTACAAGTCAGGCCAGCTGGAAAAGGTGAGGCAACACTTTGGAAAGGAACATTTTCAGCGTAGAAAGAAGCCGTTCACCAGATAAAATAAACCAGATTGCTTGTTTGACAGTGATCCTTTACTTTAGAGGTGGAAAGTTGTGGATTTATGCAGTGGAATTTGGTAGTTTCTCATTTAAAAAGCAGTTTCAGAATAAAATTGGCTAATAAATTCTAATGTTGATTAAAAAACAAACAAACATTAAGCTTCAATTTATTATTTTCTCAAAAAACCATAAATCTTAAGTGTATAAAAAGTGTGTAAACTGCTGTTACAGTTTGTTTTTTTTTTCCTGCCACATATGGTGAAAATAAATGCGTTAGTGGGTCTAAACCGAAGGGATTGAATTACTTTATCTAAAGCATTAAATTCTGTTCACACCATATGTGCTTTTACTTTAGACCATTGTTTGTTTTTTTTTAATCTGGAGGTCTAATACTCTGTCCTCAAAAATCTGTATACAGTTATTGTCATTTTTATGAAGGAAGTAGTTTAATTAATCTGATGCAGGAGGACAGTGAATCCAATCCTGCATTGTCTGATCCAACAGATGAGCTCCTGTAACTGATGAAGACTTTAATCTAGGCTCTGGAAGGAAAGGTGTGAGAACATACAGTTCATCACCATTTGCTCCTTATCGGACCTGATAGCCACAGATTCGTTAAGATGTCCATTCTGATCCCCATCCATTGCCAAAAGCACCAACCATAAATTTGTGAGGGGAACGGCACTACACAGCAAAGGGTGGGGGAGATCTGGTCTGATTTATCATTATTGATTTACACTAAGTGAATAGTTGGATGCTTTAACCTTACTTATCTTGGAAACACTTGGCACCTCTGTTAACAAGTTCCCAGACGCACTGTGATAATTATTTTCTTTTTTGAGTAGCCTACTGTTTTTATTTTAAACCGTGGGTCCTACATCCATCAGTGTTAACCGACTACTTGCATGTTGGAACGGACCACAAACAGGCTTGTAATCAAACAGTATTCCTAATGTCTATAGCAGCGTTAAACGGGATAAAGTATTTGGGGAAGCGAATCAACAATGATGGCTTATTAATTTAAGGAGCTCATGTTTTAGAAGTTAAACAGGCTTTCAGATTTCACAGCTCTAAACCCAGTCAGGCATCTGTAGAATAAACCTAGAAGAAAAGGTGGATCAATGGTTTCCCCAAACTAAAAACTAATGCTTCAGTTGCTGATTTATAGGTACCACAGCCCACCTTCAGGTGTTTGTTGAACCCCATGTCTAAACGGGTCAGGGATGTTCTGGTAGCAAAAACTGAACCAAACTGTGGTCATAATATTATGTCTGATTGGTTGGTATGCTCTGCAATGTTGCATCCCTCATGCAGTAGAATCTTTGAACACAGAACATGATCATCTGGTTATTCTGGTGATAAAATTGTATGTTATTGTCACCTGTATAGGACGACGAAGCTATTGCAAAGTTAAGACTTGAAGACTATTAATCAACCATTAAAATCAAAGGTCGATGTGAAGTCAGCCATGGTTGCTATGAGCAACATGAGTCCAGATTGGCAGCAGTAGAGATGCTGGCATTAAAGAAACACAAAGGTCCTTGCAACCATAGTGGATAGAAGTTAAATTTCTAGGTTTAGCGCCATGACAGCAACCAGCAACACTAGCCTAGCTAGCACAGTCCGTGTGGGAAGGCTCAGACTCTCTGGACTAAATCGGACTCGGCCTATCACAGCGTGGGAGGCTAAAGTTTATGCTTGCACCAGAATTATCCAAATTGTAGCAGCATTTCTGTAACTATAACAGCCAGAATTTCAGCTGCAATGGAGCAATGTTTTAATGAAGCCCTTTATTGTGTCTCTAATGAAGTGAAATGTCTTTCACATTTAAATAACTGGTCGCTCTAAGCCCTTTTTTTTTCCTGAAATGAGGCCCAAAGATACTGAGGTCAAGGGTAAGAAGATCTCAGAGGGTTCGGGCTCCTCCAGAAATATTTTTAATTCCATCATTTAAATCTGGTCTTTACTACTATTATCCTTCTTTCCCTTCTAGCACCTTCTCTTTCTCCCCTTTCTCTTTCTGCCTCCTGATCTTCAAGCAAAGCAAAGTCCACTTTTGAACAAATTTCTATTATAATCTTATTCTCAATACTTCAATAATCATCCATTAAACATCTGACTTTTAAAACGTGAATAGTTCAGACACAGTATCCTTTTATAGTACCTCTATAAAAGGTACTCCATCTCTCTCTCTTCACTGCTCTTCTTGCTGCTTGGTCCAAAAATGTGCTTAGTTGTACTCTGCCTTTTCCTCCCTATACTGTTTTCCCTTTAGTGAAAAATATATAATACTAAACTGATAGAAATGAAAACAATATACCATTGCAGCATCATGTTTCAAAGAGTTTTATTAGTCATTTCAACACATGTTAATATAAAATGAAACCAAAGTAGTTTCCCTGATCCCATAGCAGCCCAGTGTTAAAGTATAAAATAGTAAAGCTAGGTATAAGTAGACGTATAAATGTTAAGTAAACCAGATAAAATCTGCAAAGGTGAGAAATTCTATGAAATAAATGCATAAATATAGGCACAACTTTACAACAGTTGTTGATAATAATGGGGCCTTCTGAGGCTTTTTTAACGACTGTTGACTGTGACGCTTGAAGTAAGAGCAAGTTAACAGAGAAAAACATTTATTATTATTGTTTTGAAAATGAAGCGGATGTTTTATTTTGTTTCTGCGCAATACTTCCTGTCCTGCGCGATCTGCTCTTTGCCGTCTGGCTGCGTTGTGCTTCAGCATCCAGCAGAAATATAAAATGGTTCAACATCCAACACTGAGAAACCAAAGCTGAATAAACGTTTTGTTTTCAGCCAAAGACGTTGCTAACATATTGCTTACATAATGAATGTTGATTAAACCGGTGGAAATTGACTGACGACATGTAAGTTAATTAAACTTAGGTTCAATGTTCTCTTGCTGTCTGAATAGTAGCTGGGTTAAAATCAAAAAATCTCCTCATGAAAAAGCATTTTTTTCTCATATTTATCTCCAACATAAACTCTATCCACCTGATGTGCTCTTCTTCCAGTGACTGACAGACTCAGCAGTAGCTTTGTGGCGGTTACCGTAGTGACGGTGCGTGTTGACGGCGATGCACAGAACATATGCCCAAACCCTCGAGCTGCTGTTATATTAAACATAAAACACCTCACAGCTCTGCAGGGGGACCAAGATCATCATCAGTCAGTTTCAGTCTAATTTAGTTTCATTCTGTGTATCACAATTTAAACAATGAAAGAAAATACCAAGGACACGACCTTGGTGTCCTTAATGTTAGTTACAGCCATGTTCTGATAGATTCTGACCTGTTTCCAATGACCCTGTAAGTACTGCTCTGGTCCCTCTGAAATCAGGCTCTACCCACTTCTTTCCAAACTAATAGACATTTATACAGGGTCAGTCAGTCTGACTGGCCAGGCTATGGAAATATCGTGTTTTGGAATCTGATATCAGACCAGTTTGGACCAACACATGGAGAAATCGTGGAGTTACTTGTAAAGAAAAGACAACATTAACCTCTCTAAATTCAATCCTATATCAGAAAACCAAAAATATGTCTGATGGGGCCTCAGACTGCCATAAAGCGGAGCTTTGGGTCATTTGACCCATTCTGAGACGGATCAGACCCCCTCAATTACACATGCGAGTGTGTAGATGGTCAGCCCACACAGAGACTCAACTCACACCAAGTGCTGCATAGTGACCTGAAAAATCTTTTGTTAAATCAAAAATTAAGCAAATACTTGGATCAAATCATCATTTTTATATTTCTGAGGAGTAGTTGTTGAATTATTCATTAAGGTGTTTCCTTTATAGTTTTAGAACTAAACTTCCATGAACCTTTGATGGGCTGTACTGAAAATGAGAGGCAGGTGCAAATATAGTCCCTTAGATATATTCATAAAGGTGGACCATTGGCTCCTTCCACTTACCTCCTTATTTGACATGCTAACAGCTCGAACCTCCAAAGAAAGCCAAGAAAGAGCAGGAATGACAGGAGAAGAGGGGTTTTTATAGGCCAGAAATTCTCCTATTTGCTGTTTTCCCAAAAATAAAATAGTATTTAAATCATTTCCAAATAAACTTTGTTTTTTAAAGGCATTTGCTGCTCATTTGCAGATCTAATGGAGAAATCTGTCTGTAGGAGGACCTTGATTCAGTGCTATGAAGACACATTATTTTACAGGCTTGTTCACTTTACCAGGTGATCGTATTTAGGTTTATTTATGTCCTGAGTTCAACCTGATGATTGCACCCTGATGATATTTACTATTATTATTATGCTGTCAACAAATCCTAGTGAGAACCGTGAGTTGATAGGTGTATTAAATCTTCCACAAGACCTTGATTTTTTAATTTATTTTTTTTAATAAGACTTTTAATTAATCTTAGCCTTTGTCACGGTCTGATTGTAGGTGGTGGAGCTGATTTCAGGGGGAGCTCAGATCGCCGTTACCAACGAGAACAAGATGCATTACCTTAATCTACTTGCTCAGTACAGACTAGCCAGCCAGGTTAGGGATGAAGTGGAACATTTCCTGAAAGGTAAGACAAGATCTGACTTTCTGTACAAACTGCCTTCATTGACCTTTTCAGTCAGACCTGCGTCTGTAATGTAATTTCCTAATTCACTGCAGGTTTGAATGAACTTGTTCCAGAGAATCTGTTGGCCATATTTGATGAGAATGAGTTGGAGGTAGGTTTGTAATGTTTTTGGATAAAATCCCAGCATTTTTTCCTCTTATGTTCATCAGGTAATCGTGTGTTTTCGTCTTTTATCTCACCAGTTGTTGATGTGTGGAACGGGTGATATAAACGTACAAGACTTCAAAGCTCATGCTGTGATTGTCGGAGGATCCTGGTACTTTAGAGAGAAGGTAGATTAAGGAACTTCTCTCCCCTGTATTATGTTGCAGCAGAAGAGTGCCGTCTGAGAAAGTCATTTATTTTGTCCTGTTTCGTTTTACCACAGGTCATGAAGTGGTTCTGGGCAGTGGTGTCCAGTTTCACTCAGGAAGAGCTGGCTCGTCTGTTGCAGTTCACCACCGGCTCTTCTCAGCTTCCCCCTGGAGGATTCAACACGCTCTGCCCCTCATTCCAGATTATTGCAGCCCCTACACATAGCACATTACCCACTGCACATACCTGGTGAGCAAAGAGGATAAAAAGATGAAACTAGCCGTGTGTCTGTTCAGCATCATAGCACCTTTGGTTTATATCAAACCATACATACAGTTGGTATAATGATCTATTGTGATGGTATACGCTACTTTTTCAGGTTATACCATCCAGAGAAATACCTTGTTTCTTCAAAGAGTCAAATGTTTTATTAGTTTATGTTTTCTAGTATTCAAAGGTTAAACTTTATAAAAGTGCAGTTTGCATATATGCGCCTCTAACATAGTATTTAAAGAATCTCTTTTAGTCTGTTTTTTGGAGCCACAAAACTAATTTGTCTCAGGACTGCACAGTATACTATGAATGTATCTTTGTAGTATTATACAATTATAAAATCCTTATCCCAAAGAACAGACTGGAATGCTATTATGCATTTAGGTTTTCTATGTCTACTATATTTGGAGACACTTGTTTAATGCAGCATAAAACCTATTTAGCTTTTCTCCCTAAGGTGGTCAGAAACTAGGGCAAACTTTTACTGGTGCCAAAATGGCATACTTTGGCCATAAGTAGTCTCTTTTAATAAAACCTGCAGATTGAGATAAAAAATAGAAATAAACTTTTGATATACCACCAGCTTTATATTCAACTAGGCGTCTGGCATCTGTATTTACCATTCACCGATGTTATTGTTTATTACACGTTTTGCAGCCCTAGTTTGTCCTCAGTTATAATTTGTGAGTCTCCTGTGTCCAAAAGATTAAGAGGCCAGATTTGAGTAGCTTAAAAAAAGGAGGAAAACGGTCGGACAGTGGAGTTAAAATACTGCAAGAGGCCTGGAAAAATAATCAAGACTGTTCCAGAAGAATACAATCGGGCACTTTGGAAACAAATCATAAAGAAGTTGGTGGGGTTTTTTTTAAGTCTCAAAGTTTTAACAAAAACAAAAAAAACAAAATGTTGAGTTCGATTTTTAAAGACAGGGTTTCTACATGCTGAATGATCTTTGTGGTAGACTCATTCCTACATCACATGTAGACATGATACAAAGCACGCCGTGTGGCGGACATTTCAGGTTTACATTGAAATAAGCAGGGACTGAGGATTGTATTCGGACCAGATTTGTTTTTTCTGTAGTTTTTCATCTTGAAACTTCTTAATTATAATATAACAAAAATAATCTTTGCGTGTCCTAGTGTATTCATTCTCTGCAAAAAGAATCAATTCTTAATCCTTGCTTTGGTGCTTTAAGTAGGATTTGATTTGATGATGGAGCACCACCGAATTGTGCTCGTTTGTGAAGTTTAAGACAACCTTCATGGCTGTAAGGTTTGTTCTAAAGTTAAAAGTCTGAAAAGTTCAGTTGTAGATTGTATTTAGCTCCATTTATTCTAATACACCTAAATAAAATAATCTATCCACTTTATCACACATTCAGCCAGTGGAATGTCATTTTATGTTATCAGCTGAGCAGATTTAGATGAATTTATTGTTATTGAAATGCACATTTGAGCAAAATTCTGTTAAAAAGCTATAATTAAAAACAGAACTTACATGCAATGTAAAAAAATGTGTAAAATATGAGTATATGAAAAAAGAAACTGAATAAAACTATTTTGACCTCTGGTGAAAGTTTTAGGATCTACAATCTGATGACATAATTAATAGTTCTAAACTATTCAGATGAGACCAAAATCTGAGAATATTGGTCTACATGGTGGAATCTATGTGTAATGGAGAACTAATACTGCAAATGACTCTAAACACAGGTGGTAGCATCATGCAGATGTGGAAAGCAAACCTAACAACAAGGACAAAGGACTTAAATAACCTGATTCCACATCTTTTAGCATTGTTTTTTACTATTGTAAAATGAAAATGTGCTTTAATTAAAATCCTTTACTCATTTAAGTATTTGTTCTTTAACATAACACCCTACAAAAGTTTGAAGTTGCAGTATGAATGCTCCTGTAATGTTACAATTGTTGTAAACATCCTCTGTTTCTGTTACTGTCTCCAGTTTTAACCAGC
Organism: Jordanella pulchra; assembly: GCA_034780135.1. Classification (NCBI taxonomy): domain Eukaryota; kingdom Metazoa; phylum Chordata; class Actinopteri; order Cyprinodontiformes; family Cyprinodontidae; genus Jordanella; species Jordanella pulchra. The sequence continues at coordinate 5,710 of JAUZNJ010020098.1, read as the reverse complement.
TGTGCCTCCCTACATACGACTCCTACGAGGAACTGCACAAGATGCTGAAGCTGGCCATCAGCGAGGGCAGCGAGGGCTTCGGCATGCTTTGACTCCTTCATCACTGTGGATCCTCTCGTTCACATAAAGACCAGCACTTCTTTAAGTCCCCGGTTTCCCATTTCCTGGATTCATTACCACCCAACAGGCAGTCCCTATATCTCTCTGACAGCTGTTCAGGATGTTCCATTAAACTGAATTTAAAAAAAAGGGACTTAAGTCATATGAAGCTGGATGCTACTGTTTGTAAATACTATTTAAATTAGAAATAGAAACATGTGGCCTCCTGAAAAGAAATGTGATATTGGAATCATTTTATTTCTGCTTTCCAGAGTTTGCTTTAGCTTTATGCGCTTTGATAGACATAAGAACAAAGGCGTCCAGTTATATTGTATAATAACGGCTTCTTTTGCATTTTGCAAACTTTAAGTGCAACAGCAGCCTCACCATGCTGTGGGTAACACATCTGCAGCACTTTGGCCTTAAACGATCAGGGACTGATGTGTTTTTATGTAAATATATAAGCTCATTGCTTATTTCAAGCACTTGTACAGAGTTTTTCTTTTGACGTGTCCTTTAAGGAGAAGGGATTTGGTTAATGCTGCATGAATGGTAGGGTCATGTTTCTTGCTTTCTTTCTTTCTTTTTGCCTGCCAGAGGTGATAAAGGGGTTTTAAAGTAAGCCAAGTAGTTTCTGTTACCTGTTTTTAACTTAGGAAGTTTTTGGAAAATGTATTTTTTGACCCATCTTATCTTTTAAACCCTGCCTTATCTATTCCCTTGCCTCTGATAGTAACCAGGCGGGTGCTTTGGTGAGATAACAGGTTACACTAATAGGAAGAAAATTAAAGTTGGTCATCGGCCATTATATAAGAGAATATATATATGTATATGTATGTATATACACATATATATATATATACACACACACACACGTTTTAATTTGATCTTTTATTTGTGGGTCATGTCTTTTATGGTTTATCTCAGGATGTCCTCTTCCACCTATGCATCAACAGCTTTGTACATTTCTACCGTCACTTTTCAAACCATAGCCCTATGCTTCCTCATTCTGGCTTATGTATTGGAAAGCGTTGTACTTTTTGGGAATATATATGTTGTTTTTTGTTGAATCATTGTGAAATTATTTATTTCTAATGCTTGAGGGTTTTCTGTGCTCTAAGCCAACAGACGTTATCCGTTGCTTTTGGGGGCTTTTCTCTGCATAGTTGTTTAAAATGTTTTTGTTTTTTTTTTTTGCTGTTAAGTTGTTTACATGATCATTAGTCATTTTGTATTTTTATGCCTATAGGGGGGTTTGTAAAGCATTAAATCCACAACAGGATTATTTATTTTCTTTTTCTTTTCAATATTTAACATTTTTCTGCATATTCCCCAGACAAACACTTTAAATGCAGTTTTACACTCTGCTGGCTCTGAATTCAGCTTTGCCGCTCAGAGATTTGGCTTTTCAGACGGTGAGAGCATTAAGAGTGGCTTCTTTAGCTGGCCTTTTGCTGTGTTAAGAGGTTTGTAACAGTATTTACTGATTTGTGCTGCTTTGGAATGTGCAATGTTTGACCTGATGTACTGAAGGAAGTGCTGAAATGTGAATATTTCATCAGGGTGACATTTCAGGACGATGACCAATGACTGCGATGATGTTTATCTGTAAGGATGAGAGGTTTAAGCATTACTTGTCATATAAATCTTCTAAACAGATAATAAAATGAAGTAGGTTTACTTTGCGGTATTATGTTCATGTTTTACTTTTCCAAAACATCAACCAGTCAACGTAATGGTTGAATGTTTTTTTTCTTTTTTTTTTTTTTTTTTTTGATTTAAGCCTGAGCGTGACTTTTACGGATGTACATATTGTGAAATATTTGCTTATAACTCTGGGGGGGGGGGGGGGTGCTGCTTTTTGTTTTCTCTTTTTTTTAATGGTGAAACTGCGGATGAATGTTTGAAGATAATCTTGACTGCAGGTCCCTCGTGTATTGGAATAAAAATATTGGGATGAACCCATCTTTGAGCATGTCTAATATTTGGGAGTTTCATGTGGGTAAGAGGTTTGATAAGGCATTAGGTGTATGAAGTATGGGGCTCCTATCCAGTCTGGGAAACTGTCATGTATTACTTTTCCCAAGACTAAAGTATAGAAAAACCTGTTGTATACATTTTTATTCTTTTTATCATTTCCTCTGTTGATTTTTTCCCCCACTGTTATTAGTTTATAAGTTTGTCATTCATCCCAACAGTTATCAATATATCTTTACAGTTTATCCATCCATTTCTCAAGTACCCCTTGATATGTCCATGTAACTCTCCTACCCTTTGTTCACAATTAACCAACAATTTATTATCCACCATTTTTTTACTTTCAATCATTTGTCCTTTAGTTGCTCATTACCATCCATCTGTGAAATCAATATTCTTTCATTTGTTGCCTCATCTAGTCATTCATATATTCATTTATCCCCCATTCAGTTTTACATCATTCTATTCATCCTTTTGTCTGTTATCATCCTAGCCTCTATTTTTAGTCCTCGATCCTTGAGGCTGCAAAACTGGAAAGGAATGTTGTAAAAAAAAAAAGATGGAGAAATAGCAAAAATATGAATTTAGGTGTATATATTGACCACACGGGGGCGGTGGTTCTATATTCTACATCAGCTCACCTTGATTTTTCTCATCCTATACAGTAGGTCGACAGCTAATGAACATAATCCTCTTCGACTACAGATCCATATGTTAATCTTCTCAGCTCTGATCCTTTATACACATTTTAAAAATTCAGATTTTGAAACTGTGGTTTGTGTTGACATCAGGCTTTAAAAGTGTTGTGTGTGCAAACTTTATACAGCCAAGTGGAAAACAATTTGCTCATTTTGAATGCAGGGATAAGTGGCATAACTGACAGCCATATCGGCACAGGATGTAACAGCAGCCCACTGTTGCTCAACCAAATGTTTTCTTCCTGAGTAAGTGTCTGAAATCATTCTTTAAAAAAAAGGGAAAAATACTTTGCTGTTAACATTCATCTCTCATGGCCCTCTTGCTTGCATTACACCCACATGCTCAGGGGAGGTTTCCATACAGTGTGGTCTGAACACGAACAGCAGCCACCAGAAAGGCATCTTGAAGCACTTGGAGGCAGCTTTGGTACGCACCTGTTGATTTACATTCTGCCGCCTCTCAAATTTCCTACTTTAGAATATGTGCAAAAAATGGACGACAAATCTAGGTCTCAAACTTACGTTTTGTTTGTTTGTTTTTGTTGTTGCTTTTTCACTAAATCTGAGAGGTTTTACAGCCAAAATAAAGCATTGATTTATTTCTGGCCATTACCATGAGTGCCAACAAATTTCTGAAATTAGGAACATATGACTATACTTGTTGACTGTTCTGGGGAGAACCAATTAGGACTGGAAGCTGGATCTGAGGTTCATGTTTGTAAAAAGCTTGGGGTGTAATGCTCTCCTGACTCGAGCACAATACCTTATATCAGACGTCCACTGAATCCCCTTATTAGAAGTAATTGTCTGCAGACAGTGGTGTTCCCCTGTACAGCTATCAGAGCCTCTCCTGCAGCTTCCTCCTAAACAGCTGTAGGGTCTGTCTGCTTCCCATTTCAAATCTATTATTTGATTGGATACTGTTGATTAACTGCCAACCCCATTGGCTGAGGTTATTCATCATCTATGCTGATTGGGCCAATTGAGAGAGCCCTAATCAGGGCTGGTCAGGAGAAGAGGAGTCTCATCTAGTAGGAGCTCTGGAAGTAAATGCACCTTTTTCTCTTGGTCCTGTTATGTTTGTTAATAATGTGCTTCTGTATCTTGTAAAGAAGTCTGGTGATAAAGCACAGCACCCTTACGTCAACAATGGGATTCTTATACTGATTGGATCGACTTTCTTTTAGGAGAAAGTATTCCCTTAGGCCTTAAGTTCTCATGAAATTCGCTAATTCAAATTAATTCCTTTAAACGTAGGATCTAGCTTCCTATGGAAAAGTGAGTCATAAAGAAAGTTAATATAAAAAAAGCTTAGGAAATCCAATCTGCATATCATTTTTAAGCCAATGAGGAGCAAGGCAACAAGTTGGGTGAAAATGCTCAAACGCAATGAGAGCAAACTTTGCCTGCTGCTCTAAATGCAGCAGGCTTTATGTATTGGGACTCTAACACAACACGGCACTGTGAGCAACATGCCGAGATGAAGCTTTTCTTTAGGAGATATATTAAAGCTGATCGGAAGTTAAAAAGATGGCAGGAGATAAATACATAGAAACAAAGTGAGAAAACCGAAAAAGATTTAAACCTGGGATGGAGGGTCATCACCCAGCAGAACGATGGAGTAAAGACTCAGTATTGGTTTGGTTTATATCTAAATATATTGATATATAACAATGGTCTAGTCAAAGTGCAGACCTAAATCAAATACAGAAACATGAGTAGGACCTTATGGATGATCATTATTGAGCTAATCAAAAGAAAGAAGGGTGCAAATATCCATCTTGGGCAAACCTCATTTTTCAAAAGCCTTGACTGCTAACTGCAGGGAAGGTAATGCTGTACTACAGTGGGGATATCCTGATATGATAGTGGCAAAAACAAGAAGACAGAAGTCATAAAAAATCTACACGCTTGACTAGATTATATAAAGGGTACAAGACATATAAAAGATAAGCAATGCAGAAGAGGAAAAATAAAGAGATGAAAAAAAGATACATGCATTTGTGTCATTTTAAAGCCCAATAAAATGTGTAGAAAGTTATCATTACAGCAAAATACGGAAATGTTAGAGGATGGTGAATCGTTTTTCTGCATAGTGAAGCTAGTCAGTCCTGCTGAGGCCAGAGACAAACAACTTTCAGCCAAAAGCAATCTTAAAAAACTGTGGATATTGAATGTCTGTCAGCTGATGATAGTCTGTGTTATATATACGATTTAATGAGGCAGTTTTCCTGCTGGGATTCGCAGCTGTATTATTTTCATGGCGCTTGGAAACATTGCAGTCTTTAGATTCTCTCTTTAAAGACTGGGCCTCTAATAAGGATTGTCCAAGTGTTTGACAAACTCCAACTCCACCCTTACTGTCAATAGAGTGTCACTAAAGAATACATAAACTGTCTTTGTAGTGGGATTCAGCTCTCATTCCTGAAGTGCAGCAACAGATGTCATAAAGACAATTATTTTATATCTATGTTGGCTTTTTTAATGTGCACATTTTAATATAGGCTGCACATTTTTGAGATGAGAATATTGTACGAATGTTTATCTTATCCCAAGTGTGATTACCTTAGGCATTTGCTATCATTTACTCTTATCTCATAGTTCCCTTAAAACCTTTGATGTTTTCTTTGAGATACTACAAGACTGTGTATTAATATTGCCAGTATATAAAGAACAGATTTTTGTATTGCTCAAAGATACATACTTTTCTAAGTCCAAATCCAAAATATTATCAACTTTGAAATATACTTTCATTTAAAATTACATTTACTGGGGCATGCAGGTGGCGCAGGGGTTAGCACACACAACCCATGTATGGAGGCCTTAGTCCTCAACGTGGGTGACCCAGGTTCAAATCCAGCTTGTGGTCCTTTCCCGCATGTCACCCCCCCTCTCTCATACCCCCTTTCCTGTCAGCCTACTGTCAGAAAAACGAG
>JAUZNJ010020087.1:0-17206 GCA_034780135.1 Jordanella pulchra | reverse complement strand
TTCCTTAGATAGAAAACTTTTAACTAATCTGTCTGTGTGATTTGAATGAACTGTCTTTGTGAAGAACCTTGAGATGATGTGTTGTGATTTGGCGCTATATAAATAAACTGAATTGAATTGAATTGAATTGAATCAAACGTTGCAGGATATTGGCCCCTTACCTGGTTAACATCAGACAAGACAGACCTTCAGATGCTTGGTGTGTTTGGATAACAGCAAGGCTTTCAAACCAAAGAACCCGAATACCTGCCAAGCATGGTGATAGCAGCATTATGCTAAGGATCACACGTGGTATCAAGCTTTGTAAAACTCCAAAGACTACAAGTACAAAGACGTTGTATCGGATCTAATGTTGCATCAGATGCACTGGCAGCTTCTAAATGACACTTAGCAAATGTTAGTTAAAACATCTGCACAGTCCTTGAGAAAGGACAAAATTAAACAAATTGTCTTAAATGGGTTAAAATGTTTAAATTGTTTGCTTAAGATGCATCTAGTGTAAAATCTCAGCCACGTCTGAGCAAGTTTTACCCGCTTACTGCGACAAACCCTGAATAAGGGATCAGTTGGAAGGAGACAAGTTGAATTTATAGTTCTGATAGAAATCAGGGGTTGCTGAAAAGGTGGCTTGTTCCCTAAAGGTTGGAGGAGAGTTCAAATATCTTGGATTCCTGTTCATCAGTGAAGGGAGAACAGAGCAGGAGATCGATAGACGGATCAGAGCAGCTGCGGCTATAATGCAGACGCTGCACCGGTCTGTTGTGGTGAAGAGAGAGCTGAGAGAAAAGCCAAAGCTGTGATTTACGGTCGGTCTACGTTCCTACCCTCACCTATGGTCATGAAATCAGGATCATGACTGAAAGAACGAGATCCCGGATAAAAGCGGCTGAAATGAGCTTCATCAGCAGGGAGGCTGGGCTCTGCCTTAGAGAGAGGGGCAGGAGCTCGGGAGAGGCTCGCAGTAGAGCCGCTTCTCCTTCACATCGAGAGGAGTCAGCGGAGGAGGATCAGACATCTTTTTCAGATGCCCCCTGGACACCTGCTCCAGGCACGTCCCACTGGGAGGAGGACCAGGGGACGGCCCAGGACATGCTGGAGGGACTATGTTTCTTGACTGGCCTCGGAGCGCCTCAGGCTTCCCCCAGCAGGGCTGGAGGAGCGTCTGTGCAGAGGGAAGTCTGGGAGTCTCTGCTGTGGCTGCTGCCCCCCCAACCCGGTCCAAGATGAAGCGAGAGACGACGACTACGAGAAATCAGTTGTACCCATGTAATTCATGATTTAACTGGGGGATAATTATTTCCTAAAGTAGTTTGAGCTTAATATCAATCGCTTTTTATATCTTAATCTAGAAGAGTCATTTTCACCCAGTACAGGTGAAATTTGGTATTAAATACATTCGATTTTAAACCAACTTCACTCCAGTGTAGACAAACCTTTTTAATCATAATGTAAGATGGAGAAAAGTAATGCTGACAAGAAATGAAAGTGGCAAAGTTTCTGAGCGGCTTGTAAAGATGCAGTTTTCATTCAGCTGAAGGACGGCTTTGTCTTCCTACCTCCAGAGCAAACACCAGCCAGCGCTCCTCTGCTCTGTCCGCCCGCTGGCTCCTCATCCTTAGTGGTCCTCCTTCCACCTCCAGCAGTTAGCCTCTGGAGGCTAGCCTCGGCTTGCTGCCGCCTCTTCTTGCTCTGTTTCGTGGTGGGTTTCTCAGACACACCGCGGCGCTCATGGTCAGCAGCAGCCCCTCTCCCTCCTCCTCCAGTGCTCCGTTTTCCCGCCAGACTTCTCTGATCTGATACCATGTGACCGTGTTGTCCAGGTGATTCGTTCCTCTGTTTTGATCACTTTGACTAAAACAAACAGGGACCAAGTCCAGGAGGGAGTGGTTATAAATAGTATTTGATAAGTCTGTGTAGGATCGTATACAGGCCTAACTCACCGCAGTCACATTCAGGCTTCATGACCATCTCTAGAGTTAAAAGAGGTGAAACCACAAAAACTTTAGTTCAAATTTGCTTTTATTATCTTCTGCTCTGAAAATAAACAACAATGTAGATTTTGACTTGTTTACCAACCACTGATATTTTATGGCTTTAAAATTTGAAAGGATAATTCTGCTGTTTTCACTGCAGTTAAACTCTATTTATATTTGTTCAAAGATGTACTTAAATGACAGAATATTCCTGGTTTATTGTATTTATATTGAGCCTTATTCAACAAAGGAACTTTTGTTTCTGGACGTCTAAATTTATGTCCTTGTAGCTCAGCTGGGATGTTCTTTTCCAACCCAGCGACTCGAGGAAAAACACTCATTTCAAGGTTTCAATCTGTTTTCTTTAGTCCCGGCGGCGACTTTCAGAAACAACCTTCAGATTTTGTCACGATAAAAACCAGAATCTTTAAACGGGTCACAGAGATTCGGGCTTGGATCTCTTTTCTTGTTCCTGTGAGAACATCCTTCAGTGAGGTTTCTGCTTTTGGTTGTTAGTGTGCAGAGGCTTGGCAGCGATTAGACGGGTGGTTTCCAGTAACAAGATTCGGAAGCACAATGGAAGAAAAAAAAGTGCTTCGTAAAATAATCCCAAAGAAACGAGGCCCTAACTACCTCATGAAAATAATGAGTCAGATTTTACTCCAAGGTTTTAGAATCGCTGCTTTCTGTGCCTCCATGCATCAATACTGAGGGGCTCCTCAAAGATTCACTAACTTTAATGAGTTTATTGTATTTAAAGTAACATTCAGTTATTAACAGCAGAAATACAAGAGAAAAAGTTTAAAACATCATCTGTTTCCTTGTCTAACCCTCTCTGTGGGGACATCGGTGACTTTATAGCGAAGCTACGAGCTAATTTCATGACGGTTCTTTTCGTCCGTGAGCTTTTAGACGACAAAGACCCTCACAAAGTGTGTACATGTGTTATCACTGCTGTCCAGCTCCTCGGGTTTTCCTGCCAAACATCCGTTTCCTTGGCAACCGAGAGAGGAAATAGGAAGTGTGACTAACAGGAACTACTGATTATTGTCTTTTTTTCTTCAGTTGTTTTCTAGTCTCCAGCATGTCCTCCTGCTGTCTGCACTGGAAACATTTTACTTTCATAACCAGACTCACACAGACCAGCTGGTTAGCATGCTGTTAGCAATTAGCAACTAACCAGCTGTCTGCCAGTTTGCAAACATAAGCTAAGAGGCTATCGGAGGTTTGTTATTGTCCCCTTACTCTAAACTGATCACAGGACAGTAAGGAAAGTTTAATTGGTTCAAACATGCCGTGTTTAGTGGAAACATTTGTTTTACCTTCTCCTTTGTCTGAAGGTTGGGTTTCCAGAATACATGGCCTCTAATACTTTTTGTTGATTATGTTTTTTTTTCCAATCTATACTCTAAAATACCATAATTTTACATAGAAACACAAGATAAAATGAATATCTGTAGTTGTTTGGTCCAAATAACAGGCGTCCACACGTCTGTCACTCATTATTTCAAAGCAACAAGTTTTTCAATTTCACTGACTGAAAAGAAAGCTTCACAGTACAGATTGAAAGCTGCAACCAATGAAAGTCACTGTAACTGAAAACGTACCAAGAGGCTCTTAAAACCAGAAAATATTAACTTTCTTTGGGATCTGATTTAAAGACTGAATTTATGAGCCCTGTAGATTCTCAGTAAACTCTGAAATTAAACTAAAATAATACAGCAAGCATAGGTTACTTACTGAAAGCATTCAGACATCAGTCCCCTCATAAATACCTTCATTTTAAAATGAAAATACTTTGTGTTTTTACATCATCTCTTCATATTTAGGGGTGTAAAAGCTGCACAATGTATGCAAATATTTTACTGCATTATTGTTTGGAGTGAATAATTGTTGGCTAATATATTCAAAGTGTTATGAAGGTGATTATTTTTGTAAGTTAGTTATATTTAGACGCTTGGACAGATTCTCACTGCAGTAGATGCTCACACTGAAAACAAGGACATCGGCCCAAACATTAAAGGTCACAGAATGATGGAAGCTCAGATGAGAGAAACAACAGGCGCATAATGTTTGCTAATATTATCACAGGGTTTCTGCTACATGCAGCTGATTATTTCAAACAGCCACACCTACAGGATGAAAAGATGTTAAAGCAATATGAATCATATAACTCTCTATATATATACAGTTATTCTAATAACAATCAGAGTTTAAATCTCATGAAATGTTTAAGATTTCCTGATCCTGTCTGTCTTGCTGTGAATCTGACTGATGTATGAAGCTAACCGGTGGCTGCAGAACTGGATATAAGCATAATGGAAATATGGTTTAAACAACTTCATCCATGTGCCCCTGATTACTGGCTTAGGGTGTAAATATTCATACATTAATTCATAAAGTTAGGCTAACATTGAATTTCAACTGCATTTTAACAAAAGCAGCTCGGTTAATTGTTATGGTTTTGTTACAGATACACATTAGTCCATCTTATCTGTATCCCCAGAGATTCAGTTTTTCACAACCTTTTAATAAACAATAACACAGAATCTGCTGCATAATTTTCTACCTCCTCCTTTTTTGACTTGTGGCAGACACTCGGAGGACTGATCTGTCCGACTGGGCTCTAAGTAACACTCCAGGTCACTTTTGCATCAGCAGTAAATTCTGTTTGAGACCGTCCAACATTTCACCGGCTGACCAGATGAATAAATTGTTGGTATTCCTGGTTTACTGAAAGGAAAAACCACAATGGACAATAGTAACAACAAATGAAAACTTCATGTAAATAAATAAATGAAAGTCAGACATGTTTTTCTCAACCAGGCTTCAACGGAGTGATTAGAAAAACTAAACTAATGCAACAGGCCTTCATATGCGGTTCATTCATAGCATCCATTAAACGGCACTACAGCTTATTACACCGTCAACAGAAAATGTGACTGACCGCCGGCGGCGCCCACTTCCTCCTCCATTCAGAACCAATAAACATGCCTTTTGTACCTTGTGACATCAACACACCCACCACCCAGGTGTCAGAGCTGCACTCTCCTCTGTCACACTGCTTATTTATGGCTCTCACCTTTATTATATTCTTGTCCATTAAAACCATTTAAACATGTTGTTTATTTATCTAAACCTTCATGGATTTTATATGCATCCAAACCTTCATCCAGTGAAAGTTCAGTGCATCAAATATCGGTCTGTCCAGCCTGACAGGAACCATTTACTTCAAACATCCCGTCTTTCTCCATGTGTATATATACATATAAGCAAAGAGTAAAATAAAACATTCTTTCTTTCTTAGTTTTATTCTGCTTGTGTTTATTTGTCTCTGAAATCTTTTTCAATCCATGTGGATTTTCCTGAATCCCTTTTTGCAAATGTTAAAAATCCTTTTTGTTCTTGTTAATTTTTTTTAGATCTCTCTTTATTCTTTCTTTCTTTGATTCTTTACGTCTTCGTGGTCTTTTACTGTTCAACTTCTGTCACTTTCTATTTATGGAAAGCCTAAATTCAGACTATAGATTCTAATTATTTGTATGTATATATGTTTTATACTTTTGTCACTAAAGCTTGTACGCTTACACCACCGAAGCCTTCAGTAAAGTCCTTTTGTTCGTTTTTTTTTTAGCTACACATGTTTGCAGAAACAAGCTGCACGTCAGTGTTTCTGTTCTCCATATTTCACATTTTGTGTCTGAATATGGGCTCTAAATGCAGATCATTGTCTAATCTAGTTCGTACTCAAAGCAAACCTTCATATTTGAACATTTTTATCAATCTTCTTCCCCCCCTCCCTTCCTCTGTATCCTTGCTTTCCTCTCCTTTACTTCCCACCCACATCCTCCTGCTCTTCCTCCCCCTTTTCCTCCCTTTCTACAGGATGGGCAGGGCAACTCTCTGAAAATAATCTGAAATCCTGAAACCTGTTTCCTCTGCACTATTGCACTGAAGAAAACACTTGAAGATCACTGACGGCTCATTCTTCTAGAGGAACGACAACATCCACAGACGTCCACTGAGTTTTAAAGGAGCAGAGAGATCAAGTTTAACTACACCATCAGAAGTTCTTCAACGTCCCACTTTAAAAGGCACAGACAGCAGAACCTGGACCACTGGATCATCAGACTGGACCGGAACCAATCCAGAAGCTTGTCAGAGTTAGAGAACCGCAACCAGCCAGAAGAGATCAGTGGAAAGTTGTAAAGGCTTGAGAAAATTTTGATGGGACTGCTGACAATAGGTGAGTGTTTATGCTCTGTGGAAGGGTTCCTCGGGTCTGGTCCTGGACGTCTAGTCCTGCTTGTCTACTTTAACACACCTGAGTCAAATAATCATTAACAGTGTGGAGAACTTGGCTGCATGATGATGAAGTATTTCAGCCATTTGATTCAAGTGGACCAAAACTGAGGCTCCTGTTCTAATCCTTCATTAACAAACAGTTTCTGTCTGTTATTTGTCCTTTTAGAGCCATAAGCAGGATTTCTGTTGTAACGGGGGGAACTTGAAGCTAATTTTCTGAATTTCATGTTCCCATCGCACTAAGTACAGTTAGAAGATGTGCTGCTTTTATTAAACTCTGTCAGGATCGTCTTTTATCCGTCAAACATCGTCGCATTCACAGCTTGATCAGAAGCAAAAGTCAGGCTGATCGTTCAGAATGAGAACCTGCAATTAAACGCCACCTCTGTAGGATTACCTGAAGAGCGACTCAAATGTTGCAGTAATGACCAAATTATAAGATTACTTCATCTCATGATGCATTATGCAGAAACTCTGTCTGCACAAATGAAGATTAAACTCTTGATGAGAGCTCTGTTCTTTTCAGCCAACTACAGTCTAAAATATTTATGCAAAAATTCAGCAAATTACTATTTAACATCAGGAAATAAGTCATAGACTGAGAATAGTTTCCAGCTGCATGTCATTAAGTATAGAAACAAATCAAACAGAATAAAGTACCTTATTCTGATGCAGCAAAATGAATTCATTATATCTTAACACGCTCTTTAAAATAAGTATATAAGTTTATAAAATAGTTTATAAACGTGAAACCCACAGAAACACCAACATTACAGCTGCATAATGTTTAGTTGTTGTTATAATTATTCGAAAAGACACTGGATTTCAAAAACTTAACATCTTTGATTATTTATAAATCTAAAGTTTGTGTCCTTGTAAATGAAAGCCTTTATGAAAAGCCTAAAACGTCATCATTAGTCATCTCATGCTGTAGTAGTTCAGGTGTAGAGTTTTACAGACCTTGAAGCTTCTGACTGAAAAACCTTTTCAATAGAGTTAAAACTGAAAGTGAGCGAGAGCCGAGTGACTGTAGCCACATTCAGCACTGAAGTGTAGCCATCAAGGTGAAACCTGTTCTCGAGCCGCAGATCTCTCTCTAACCACACAGGCGGATGAGCTGCTCTCAGCCATACAGCCCGTCATCTTCGCCAGATGAAACACAAACAACAAATCGTATCCAAACCTGCTGGTGCCTCGTAAAGATGAGCAAAAATCCCCTCATTGAATTCATCTTTTACCCCGGAAACATTTTAGGTTCCTGTTGACATTTTTAAAAAGCCTAATTTGAAACTTGATTAAATTTAAACATGAATTTATATATTTATGGGAGGATAAATATTCCTTTTTAATCCCCAGCCCTCCTCTAGCAGCTGGACGTCACTCGTCTTTCTCTTTCAACATTTAACAGCGTTTGATTCAGAGACGACCTCCAGCATTCCTCTTTGGAAAATGGCTGTAGATCGGTGGTGTCTAATGTCGGTCCTCAAGGGTGTTCTTCATGTTTTTGATGTTCACCTGCTTCAGCGCTCCCTAATCAAATGATTGATGCATTAGCAGGCCTCCCGGAACATAATGAGATGCTGAGGAGATAATTCACCTGTTTGAAAGAGCTGTGCTGGAGCAGAGCTGCATCTAGAGCAGCTGTAGGTTGTCCACTGTGTTAGATATGCTCTTATATTCTTTACCTTTTAATTGATCTGACCATATGTTTGGGATTCTGCTGACTGTCCCAATGAGGACCATTTTTACTTTTCTAGAACATGACATTTCCCTCTAAACAGCTGGCGTCTGGCGTTGTCCTTCCAAGCAGTGAGAGTTAGGAAAGGTTCTGGTCATCCTCCTCCGGGTCCTGGTTCTGTTTGTCACCGTTCTACTATTAAACCTCTGCCCAACAACAGCAGACATGTTCTCTGGTTTCCCATTTTCAGAGATGACAAAGACAAACTTCCCTCACTGTAGCATCATGTTTATATGCAAGAGAAACAGGAGGTCTGGGAGCACAAATTAAATGTTTATCAACATATTATTAAAAATGAAAAGTATGGATTGGAAGATTCTCCTGGAAACATCAGGCCCATAAAGCACCGAGCAGATTTTATGTAACTAAAAAAAAAACTAAAAATATAACCTTGCATGTTTACCCCAAAGAATAAAAATCAAATGTTGAGTTTTAGATAATTTTACTGTAATAAAAGATTCGATTTTCTGTGTAAAACCGTCCAAGTCAGAACTCATAATTATTAATTTATTAATCCAAAAATTCCAATAAAGGCCGTGGGTGGTAACAGGTGGGTGTTTAGATTTTGAGGTAAAGTAAAAGTAAAAACAAAATAATGACTAAAAAACGCCTTGTAACTTAGATGAAACAAAAATGGTCTCAATTTAATGGTTAAATGTTTAAAAAAGGATTGTTGAAAGTACAAAAAAGCGATGGTACAAAATAGTGGTCAAAAAATCATTTTTACAGCTCCCGTCCACACCAGACATTTACCAAACAACCAATGGTGCCTTTTTAATTACTCAAATTAATGGGAGGGTCCAAAACCAATGAAATAAACTAAACAATCCCAAGAAAAAATAATTACAAATTTGTGTTCTAAATTAACTTAAATATATTCTAAATAACCAAAGAACAAACTAAATTGGTAGAAATTATAAACTATGAATAGTCAGCATAAATGGCCACAACAGTTAACAGTAAAGTTTGAATCCCAGGTTCATTAGGAACTGGTTGTAGGTCTAAAACCAGCGGCTCCAGATGTTTGGATGATGCCCTGTCGCTCTCCTGCATCCCGGACTCATTTTCAGAGTCTGGTTCTTTTGGGTTTATGCCATGTCTGCACCAGAACCAGCAAGGAACCACTGAATGGCTTCAAATCAAAGTCAATGATCTTTAATCACGTGTTTAAAGAAAACCTGCCTGGAGACTGAAGCTGAGAATTTCTAATTAAGTGGCAAAACAAAATAGTTTCAAAGATCAATTATCTGAAATAAACATTTAACAGAACTAATACCTTTATTTTAACTGATCTAAAAAACATTGAAATATTTTTTGGGTGATAAACATCTTTTGCCAGTGTCTCAAAATAAGTTTAAGCATTTCTTTGGAACAATTAACAGAAGTTGATTTAATTATTCCTTATTACTAATGGTGCTAGTTTTTGATTTTTTTTTCTTTTTTAGGACCTTTTATATGCTTAATTAAATAAATATTTACATATGTTAAAAAAGAAACATCTGTAAACTACTAATCACAGATAAAATGATGATTGAATAATATTTATTTGTAAGCTGGAATAAAATCACATAAGATCTGTTTCTTGGGAAATAAAGATGTAAAAAGAAGTGAGGAAAAAACAGAAATGCATAATTAATCAAAAGGTATTCGAAGCAAGGATCAATGAAAAATTACAACAATTCAGTGAAATAGATAAAAAGAAAAGATTATTTGAGTCCCTGAGTTTCCATAAAAATCCAATACGACCAAAGAACTGAATAGAAATTGGATCATTTCTATTTCTTTCTCTGGGGAGGATCCACTAGAGTTGCTGTAGATCAATTTATTCATCGGTTGTTCTTGGACCACCAAGCTGTCGCTTTACCTCGAGGTATTGCAGGATAGTCCTGCTGGGTTGGGCTGTTATTAAGTAGCTGCATCAGTTCTCACCATCTGCTCTTCTGGTAATTCCATGGTTCTGCCAGCAGATGGCGCCATGCCTGCTCTTTGCACCCAGTGCTGTAATTCTATTTAGGCTCAAAAAGGACTTAACACTATCAGGACGGATCCTCAGTGTATATAACTCTATCGTATAATAATGAAATCGTTTTTGGTCTTTTCTGTTCAGGCATATAATGTTAAAGTTAATGTTGACGTTAATGCTCTGCTGAAGACATGGTGGAGCCGGGATCCTGAGGCTGTGGTCTGGAAGCTAGGCTCCTGGTAGTGGAGATAACCTCCCTGGTGGAGTACAGCTACAAGCAGCTGTTTAGAAAAGATGAAACATTGGATGGAATAAAACTGTTCACAGCAACTTCCTGAAGTTTGGTCTGAGGGGGAAGTTTAACAGCGATTGTCCTCCAATCAGAATTTGAGTTCTGCAGTTTGACCCAGAGATGTGGAATTATGGGTAGCTGTGATCTGCCTCTTAAAATATAAAGTGTTTAGACTTTTCTTCTTGAACGCTTTCAGGATGTGTCCTTGTGAAAGAAGAACGTAAGGAACGTTAGCTACAGGTTTGCATCAGGTCAGGTTGAGCTACTTCAGGTCATTCCTCAAGTAGTTTTCTATGATCCAGTATATCTGAAGGATTAGTCCAGATGAACTTCATGGTGTGTAATTATTTGGACCAGGATGAACAGTTATGAGCTGCTGTTCTTAGCATCATAATCTGATTATGGGCGTTGGTTGAAACTACAGAGATCAGAGAAAATAGTTGTTTTTTTTACTAGTTAGGTGTTAGAGTTATGGTTTGAGTTCAGGTTGGTCTAAAGACAGACAGATCCTCGATGGCATTCAGACAGAATGGAAAGTATTTATGTGGCTCACAGACTGAAAGGGTTCATCTCTGCGGCGTAAAACCCAGCATTTTGTTTTATGGATGCAAGGCTGATCCCTTTTTTATGTTTTTATTCTGATTGCTTGATGTGTGAAACTGCCAGACTGTGATGATTGTCAGCAGGAAACACAGACGCTCTTCACACCGAAGAGGAACATTCAGTCTCTGAATTATACAAGAGAAATGTGGAGAGACACATCTCCTCCCTACACTTATTCCTGATCACTACACTCCTTTAAGAGCGTTTGAAGGGTTCACATTCTGTGCGGTTATATATTCGACCCTCTGTCATGTTTATGACCCTGTGAAAGTTGTTCCTGGTGGTTCCTTTATTTCAACATTGCATTTTTTTCATATTTATGCAAAGAAACGTTTTGGAAAAACGCCGGTGTCAAGTTTTCACATTATGTAGTCGGGGGTGGAGAAATGTTGATGTACTTCTTTCCTCTAGATTGGCTGTAATCCTTCCTTCTTCACCTCTTGCTGTCATCCGTCCATCTATGACAGTTTCTACCTGAGATCAGATCTCAGGTCAAAATGACTGGGAGGGAAAGTCTGCCCGCCAACTCCTCCCAGGATATCCCCAGGTCAGAGAGGATATGAATTCACCAGGAAAAGCAGCCAATCACATGTTCTCACTCAGGATTTTATGCTAAGGACCGATTGTTGAGGTTCTGGTCAAGCTGTCCGGGTCCTGAGCTCCGGATCTAACAGGACACACCTTCAGAAACCTTCAAAGCTTTTCTGGTCTTTTCTGGAGTCTTTGTGTTCATTGTTGGATCATGACCTCTGACCTTAGCTTAGATGCTGTTTTGGTTTCTAGCCCTAGTGCGATAGATTCAGAATAAAACTGATAATCTTATCAATTGAATATTGAATTAAACATATAATCTGGAAATCGAATTGTTTCGTATAGAATACACAGAACCGCAGGCATGCTGTTAGCTAAAATAATAACAAACTTACAGCAGTAATTAGGATAAAACCCTACAAATGAACTATTTTCTAAACATAACATATTATTTTATTATATTTGCATTAAAGATGAAATTGTTGCAATATCTGTACACACATAATTTTTACCGATTTAATTTTAAATAATTTTCTGAATTGCAAATATATTTTTTAGAAATTTACCAAAAGTATCCTTTTAGAATAAAGTAATATTTGACAAAAATTGATAGATTAAATAGTAACTAGTAATCGATAGGTGCAGCCCTGGTAATATTTACCCCCTCTAGTGGTGGATAGTTGAATTACAAGCGACCCAAGGCTCTGGTGTCTCAACTCTGTAACTACGACTAAAGCCACGATGTTTCATAAATATGACGTGTCGACATCGTGTAGTTACAGTGTCTCACTAGGTTATGAAGGAACGAAAATAAAAACATAGTTTTGTTTTTTTTGCTACAAGTATGTCCTCCATGTTGGATTTCTGCAGCAAAGCTCGTCCAGTGTAGGCTAACTAACAGGCTAGCTGTCTATGGTGGGAGGTCAGACGACACCATCCTGTTTATGACATAATGACAAAGTAAACTTCACTGTGTTGTTGAATCGGCTCACTCGTCTCCACCCGGTTAAAGCTACGCTAATGTAGCCTCTCCTTTTCCCCAGTTATTACGTCTTTAACATAAAGCAGCAACTGGAACGATCTAGAGTCATCTTTGCTTGTTTCATTCTCCTCCTCCAATGATAACACGGGTTCATTTACAGGTTTGACCCCTTTCAGTAACCGGGTTCAAAGATGGCAAACATGGCGTCTTCCTCTTGGTGCACCGCCGTCTGTGTATCTATAAACAACTCATTCTATGCAGGAAACGTGTTTATTTCTGGGGTGATTATTAGAATTTGTCAGAAAATGATTTATTAAAGCAATACTTGATTTTTGATATTAAAAGCTAAATCAGCAAAACATCGTCCCTCTAAATAAATCATTAGCAGTTTTTATGAGCTGTAAATCTGTTATAACTCACCTTTTGCATTTTATTAAATAAAACGAGTGAGAGAATTAAAGTCAGGACTAACTAGATAAATCTAACTGCTATTTATTTTTTAGTTCTACATTTTACACGTATTTCTACCATTTAAAAAAAACTTGAATTGACTTTTCTTCTGATTCGTCGAAGGACAAAGATTTGAGGTTTTAGCAGCAGGATGAAGACAGAAACCTGGAGAACTGGTAATAAGATAGAAAAGCATCTTTAAGGAATTAAAAAGCATGTGGTGAATGAAGGAAATGATCCGTTATCAGATGTCTGACTTTTATTCCTGTAAACTGTGTGAGAGATAGTTAAACATCCCTTCAGACCCTCGGAGACTTCAGGGAACTCGGATCCCACCAAACAGCGTAGCTGCTGCATTGTTCAGCTGTGTGGGAGGACAGCGGCTCTGCTCAGGACAAAAGCGGGAAGCGATCAATGGCGACCCCGAGTTATTTCAGGACTGAGCTTCCCTCTGATCTAATCCAGAAAGAATTTCGCCTTTCATTCCCAGAATCAACCATCTTAAGCTCTGAAAACGTTGGATCTGTTCGTTCCTGAAGGAACGCCGAGGACCAACCCAAGGAGACATTATGTAACAGAGCTCTCTGCAGAGATGAGTGCAGAAGAAGAACTGCTGTGCTTCTGCTCCCACCGAGTGCTACCTGGAGGACCCATTCACATTTACAGCAGCAGGAATGAGGATAAAAGAAGCTGCACTGCATGGAGGGTCTGCTGAGAGAGAGACTGAGGCAGAAACCCTTCTGTGGACTAGAAGTGCTAATGAGAGCAGAAACAGAAGAAAAGCTGATTTCTGGCTCTTAGAACAGCTGCTGATCAAAGTTCAGCTGCTGCTTAGTTCAGAACAAGAAGCCATGAAAATAATTTCAGTATTTTTATGCTACTTTACTCCTTCAAGCCTCAAAAAAGTCACTAAAAATCATGTCTTTAAATAAATACATGAAAGAATGTAGAGTAGGATAAAATTAATAAATTCTCATACATTTTAGAGTTTTACCTTTAAACTTTTGGAGTGAACCTTACAGTTACAGATTTTTATTGGGGGACATAAATTAATCGACTCTTTAATAGTTTCTCAGATTATTTTAACCTTAAGTGGATGAAACCAAGACTTGATCCACCGCAGAGTCTCCTGTCTGATCTTATTAGTCTTTCACTCTCCTTCCTCTTGCTAGGAAAGTTCAGTTTTTTCCTTCCTCTTAACATTATTTCTGTTTTGCTCATGCTTGTTTATCTTTTGTATTGTACCACCACAGCATTTTAATCAGGTTAGGCTCCAGGCTTTGACTAGGCCATTTTGTCTCTTTCAGCCATTTTGTTGTAGCTCTTTGTTCATGTTCTGTTTATGACCCGGTTTGAGTCCAGCTTCAGCTGCTGAACCTCCAGTATTATTTGCTTTATGGATCCTGCTGTAAAACATGCCCCCATTATTACCCCTCCAACACCGTGCCGGACTGTTGTTCTACTCGGTGTTCGGTTTTCCAGTTATGACCAAACGTCTCATCAGTTCACATGTTGTGCTTCGCTCAGGTGCAGCTTTGTTGGTCTTTTAACCTTTAACCCTTCCACTGTTTCTCTGTAGATTGATGGACTTTAGATGGTTTTGAAAAGTCCTTCCAGTCCTTCCCAGGTAGTGAAGGCAGCTTCTTCTGAGGTCATTGCTGATGTCTTTGGTTCCAGAGACGTTTCCAGCAGCTCTTGGTTCTCATCCTTTCACTCATTTAGTTCTCAGTTTTCAGGTCTCCATCTGGAACCTTCTGTGTTTTTCTGGTTGTTTCTGATGGGAAAATGTTTTTATCCACACAGATGTGTAAAATAATTACCGGTTCACCTTTCTGGGCTGAAAGTTAGAAGCTCTCTAGAAGCTGCTTTCAGTCTGACTCAGATCTTTGTTTTGAACCCATTTGTTCGTCTCTTTGTCGGTTTCAAGGTTGATCTTCCAGAGAAAAGCTTGATGCTTTTGTCTTTATTCACCTGTTTGTGTAAAATCCTTTGTTTTAAGCTCGCAGTGACTCAAAAATGATGAAAACAGATAAACACAAAGTACAAAGCAACAAATGTTTTTGTTGGAGATTCGGTTGTTATGGCTTTACTGGTTCAACAAAACGAGATCTCCTCCAACATCCCCATCAGCTGGACCTCCTCGGGTCTGATGGAGCGTCTCCCCTCTGAGGAGGAGGAGGAGGAGGAAGGCCAGGAGATGATTCACGGCTTCTGATTGGTTGATGTGAGGAGCTTTAAGAAGTGGAGGCTGAGAATCAACCCTTCAGCTGTGAATTGATTAGAGGAAATGTTCTGGGCTGGAGGAGGAACAAACGGCTTCTAGGTTACTGTAGAACAAAAGGAAAGGAACAAGGCCTTTAAACGGCAGTTACACCAGAACAGAGCAGCTGAAGCTTCTCTGGAAGGAAAAACTGTAAAATGAACCGTCAATGCAAACCCACCGGCCACTTTATTAGGTACAGCTGTTTAAATGCTTCTCAACACAGATGGTAAATCAGCCAATCGCATGGCAGCAACTTCAGCGTAGCTAGAAACCGAAATGATGGTTAAAGAAGAGCAGAGGAGAGAAGGTCGTCCATCTGATTGGATGTGTGACGCTCTTCAGTATCAGCTTTTAAACACACATTCAAGACAAACCTCTAGAAAAGTTTTCTAAGAGCTGCTTCAACTCCAGTTTGGAGGTCTGGAGCATCAGATGCTTGAATGATAAAATCCATTGTTTGTCTTCCTTCCAATCCACCAAATGTTATAGTTTTAAAAAGGCTGTGATCTAAAAACAGAGCTCTGCAGAACACCTCAGTCTGGTCTACTGCAATAAAGTCTTCATCTCTGAGGGCAGAGCGTCGCCTTCTCACTAAAAGTTCTAATTAATTACAGAATAATTAATCAGGGACCTTTTATTAAGAGGAAATGTTTTCTGTTGTTGAACTGATCAAGTTCCATCAACACCACTTGCAAGTCCTGTAAATAATAAAGAGTTTTTGGTTATTTCTTTGGACAGAATTCTTCTAAAAAAAAAATTGAAGATAAAATAAGGAAGCTTTGATACTTCTTTGATTCCTCCACTGATTGACTTCCGCCACATTACCAAACTTTCTCTGTTCTACTTTAAAAGGAAGCCATTCTTTGAAAATCGTATTAAAATCTGTTTGGGGAATCGATTTCATATTTCAATCGGGCTTATAAGTTAAAACAGCTGAGAGAAAGAACTGCTGGGGCCTCAGAGGAAAGTACCGCCTCTGCCATCTGATCCCTAAACCACACGACTCAGTTTCCTGAGGAAGTTCATGAACGGGCATAGAGCAGAAAAGGTAAACGACCCCAAAGGGACGGTTTAGATCAATGGAAAAACCCAAACAGAACAGAAACAAAGCATGTCTCTACCTGAAAGTCAGGCGTATTTAATAACATATTTGATATGAGCTCCATCTGAAGGCTTTACTCATCAAAGGGACAAACGGACACAAATAAGGAAAGTATAATATAATTAGGAAAAGAAAAGAAATTGATGAACAAACCAGTCATCTTTGATCCAAACGGATCAAAGTCCAAACAGAAAACTTTTAAATCAAAATTCAAGACCCAGAAAATTTCCAGGAAAAAAATAGTTCAACATTTATCAGCTGTTTGAAACTAAGATGAGAGATTAGAGCAGGAAAAGGTCCAACGTCAGAACATCCCAGCAGAATCCAATTAGGACAAAGAAGTTCAGACGGTACAGCGGCGCTGGTCGGGTTTTCTCTGAGTTTCAGTCTGATGGCGGTTCCTGTCACTTGATGTTCATTAGTTCACATTGTTCTGGTGGTTTGTCCCTGCAGGTAATTAAAGCAGAAACTGTCCGATAAACTAGCTTTAGCGTTTCCTGCGTCGCTGCTGCAGCTTTACTGACTAAATGAAGATGTTTCATTTACAGTCTTTGGTTCTTCTTGTTCGGCTCCCTCATCGGCCAAAGATCCAAACCTGGACTACAGACGGTCACAAAAGCTCTGGATGTAATTTTGTTAGAAGAGTTTCAAACGTCGGCCATCTTTGTCAGGGCTGCTGAGTGCCAGCCTGGGAAGCTCAGCTTAAACGGATCTTGATTTAGGCTAATTCCTTCCTGTTTTAGTCCTTCATTTTTGTTTAGGTATTATTTGACATTATTTTCCACACATCTTTATTCTTCACCTGCATTCTGTTGAGTTCTGGTCCCATAGATCAGATATCTTTCTGAATCGGACCAGAGAATCGTACTCAGGCCAAGTCATTTTACCAAAAGCAGTAAGATGTGATGGAAGGGCAGCGCATTTGAGTAGTACAACCCCTGGCAAAAAGTATGGAATCACCAGTCTTGGATGAGCACTCATTCAGACATTTCATGCTGTAAAAC
>JAUZNJ010020076.1:2839-17207 GCA_034780135.1 Jordanella pulchra | reverse complement strand
TCTACTCAGCTTCATAAGATACTGCATAAATTAACCTGATGAAGAATTACTGAAATTCTTTTAGTGGACAAAATGAGGAATGGGATGATAAAATGATCTGTAAGAGGGTTCTGCTGGTAACTTTTGTTAATACTAGATAAAAAATTTGTTAAAGTTTAATAATGTTAAACTTTTATGCTAGGAAATATCACCAACTAGTGCTAGCAAGCTATGTTTGACATTCACACATTGACAAAAGAATTGGTCAAGAATTGTCTAGTCAGGTAATATCTATCTATCGGTCCGTGCGTCCGTCAGTCTATCCCTTAGACTTTTTTTATATATTTAAATAATGAGAAGGACATTCGCACCTTTTTTTTAGCATTTTTGTGGCAAATAGTGTGAGTTCTTGGAGGAGAAATGTTAACGAGATAGATACCAAGATATCCATAAATATATAGTATTATAACCTAAACAGGACTTATTTAGCAAAGCCCTAGGAGGTAGGGCAATTCAAGGTTCTTGTTTTATTACGAAATTTAGTTATTGCAAAACTATAATAAATGTGTATTATCACAGCTATTAGTCATACAAGTCAGAGTTTGACATCTACAGACCAGTGGGCCACAGATTACAATACACACACATTAGAGATGACAGGGCTCTTAAAAGCCAATTTTAACATCTTAATTAATTATTAGTCTAGATTTATGAGTTAAAAACAAATTATCTTATTGCTTGAATTATTGAATTATAGCAGAGATCTGTACAAACAGACACAGCATTTATGATATACTTATTTAGTCTGAAATTTCTCTGTTTTGCACTTAGAAAACAAAAAACTCAAACTAGCATTCTAATTTGGCATTGGTTCGTTCAGTGGTTTTCTTTAAGGATTGCAATTATAATCACAAAACAAGCTTACATCAGGGGCAACTGGACTTTTTGCACAGTTACCCATCCAGTTACCCAGAGTAACCAGTAGTTGGAGCGCTGATGCTTTTAACGACCATGAGGTTCATCCTCCTAAGAACTTTCCACGTCAGATACATATCGTCAGATGCATATCAACTCACCTGATGTTTCTGTTCACTGAGAGAATCTTAATCCGGACTGTGCTGTGCCCACTGAGGACAACGGGAGTCTTATTACTGAGGTATACCTTGAACCTACACATACAGACCAATATCTGCATTTTCACTCACATTACCCAGTGGAACACAAACTTACTATTATCAAAACGCTGACTTACTGGGCTGACAATATTCACTCAGTCGCAGAGGAGAAACAAAAAGAACACAAATATGTCAGTAAATCACTCAAATCGCATGTGGATTTCCAAACTGGGGGCTTGTCAAGTCAGCCAAAAGACAGTAGGAAGCAAACATTGCGTCTAACACTGAGGAGAAAACAGAGACACAAAATCATTGCAATTTTATGTGTCAGAAGTTTGTGAGAAACTCAACAGGATATTCTCTTAACACAACATACCAGTAAATGTCAAACTCATCAATACACAAACCAAAAACCGGTTTATCCCAAAGACAGCATCCAAAACAAAGCTAAGCGGGGATCTTAATGTGGTCCAGTGCAGCCAGGACTGCTGCAACGCTTAGGAGGATGGGTCTTCAGGTGCTCAAAAGCATCAATGCTCTAACTGCAGGTGGCTCTCATGTGAATGTGAGCATTAGATATATCCATAATGTTGCAGTTTCTCACATTTATTTTAATTGTACAACATAAATTTCCCAAGTATGAATATCTACTAACTCCTTTTGGAAAAATTATAGAAGGCCGGGGGTTTCACATAGAGTGAATATAATATGAAGGGATAGATTTTATTGACTGGGCAAGGGCAGACTAGAAAGATCAGAAGGCTTATAATTTAGGAAGAGTTTACTCTTCTGTAAAGACAGGGAAGCCACCAGAATATTCATAGAAAAGCACCAAAAGTCTTAAAAAGGGTTGTAAGCTTATCACCCAACAAGACAATGCCTCTAAACATATAGTTAAGCCTACAAGAGAATAGTACCATATATATATTACCCAGCTGAAAATCTGTGACTCCAAAACAGATGTTTATCAACAATGATCCACCCAGTCTGACTGAACTTTAGTTTTTTTTGCAAACAAGAATGAGCAAAATTTTCAGAAAGGAGCGAGAAGTTAAATAGTTTTGCAAGACTCTTTAGGATCCATCTCAAATATCTGCTAGAATAGAGATACCAAGAGCTGTTCTACATTTCTTTTGTAAGACAGTAAGACAGTGTTTTAGTAGGTGTGGCAGCAATGCACACTCTACTGCAGTTTGTGAAACAACAGCTGATTGAACATGTCTGCCATGAGCAACTTAACACACTTGATTTGTGCTCAACAGTGACATATTCAAATGCCATGTTTTGTTGGCTGGTCTGTGTAGCTGGCATGGCCCACTTACATCCTGATCAGCAAGACCTGCTCTACACTGCGCTCTCAGCTGCTTTGTTCCAGCTGATGTCATCTAAACCTTGTCCCTGCAGGGTTGTCTGGAGTAGATAAGACATACCCTCTCTTTGCTGGTGTCCTGCAGACAAAAAAAAAATGAGGCTGCAGCTATGAAGATGGATTACCCAGCTGGTGACACAGGTTCCCGTTCTGCTGGAGCCACTCTGGAGTGCTAACGCAATTACGGCAATTAATCTTCAACAAAAGGGGTTCACAGCTACCTCTAATGATTTTGCACCTTTCTGCAAAGTTGTGTAACCATGCGGACCTCCTCAGACATGCACACACATAAACTGCTCATGCATCCAAACATAATTATTTCATCAGGGCTGTAAAATGCGTACAGATCACATGCCACACACTACAGAAGCTCAATACAAAGCTTATATAAAACAACTAAGGAAAAAGAAAAATGGCTTATTTAGCTACATCATTTACAGTCTAATCATCTAAACATGAACTATGTTTAAAACAGTGCATCAAACTGTGGGAGAGACGTAGAGAGATAATCCCAATCTAAATTTTAAGTTTGAAGCAAAATAGAGTGGGGACATATGATGCACATCTTCTCAAAACAACAACAACAACAACTAACCACAGATGAAGAGATGGGTTGCACAAACCCATGATTCAATAAAATCATTTATGTGCTAAGAAAGTGCAAAACTTTTCTATCTCCTTCTTTGTCTTAAATTTAGAATCAAATCCAGTTGTAAAATATTGCTGTCGGGTAAATATTTATATTCTGTGCAACTAATATTGCTTTAACAGGTATTATGTATAAACAGCTTAACAAAATCATCCAAATCAATGGAAATGAAACAAATGGGATAAAGAACCTACTAATTCTGCTTCTTGGAAATTTAAGTGGATTTATTTTTCAGCATACAAGTGTTAATGTCATCTAAATATAGTGCTTTGAAAAATATACATGCAGATTTCCTCAATTTGATTTTTTGTTACAAGATTCACATAAAATTACTATGACCACAGCACATAAATACCAAGTGATAGTTTCATTTATTTTAGTGAGCTTCAGTATTTTTAATGAGAAGATTTACTTTTTCAAAGCATAAGAGGATGAACTTACTGTGTGGTTGTAATTTCCGTTTCGCATCTTGTCGGCCATCTCAAGGACAATAGCGTCCAACCGCAGTTGTCAGTGTGGATACATTCAAACTTGATTCTGTCTTTTTGATATGATTAGCAATGCCTAAAGTAATTACATTAGTAATATTAAGAGATCTTTACATATCAACTGCATTAGCATTAACATGGTACGTTTCTGAACGTACCATTTCTCTTACATCTAGCTGTCTACTGGTTTGATGGGATCGTTGTTTCTTTGCTACCTGGCCTGCAGAGTATTGATGCTCTTCTGCTGCATAGAAAAGTGCAGCTGCAAACAAAATTACCAAACGCAGAGAAACAAAGTCCAACATCGGGCTACTCTATGCTCATGTTATTCTGCTGTGCTTCCTTGTTGTTCCTCTTCTTATTCTCTGGTGGATTGACAGACACATGCCTGCATCCTGACA
The DNA here is from genome assembly GCA_034780135.1 of Jordanella pulchra. NCBI lineage: Eukaryota > Metazoa > Chordata > Actinopteri > Cyprinodontiformes > Cyprinodontidae > Jordanella > Jordanella pulchra. Next base: position 13,206 of record JAUZNJ010020076.1, on the reverse strand, counting down.
CCTAGCGCTACTTCCATATTCTGTACCACCCACTGATGATGACAAACAACTAGGTTCCACATCGGGTCAAAACAAGCGGCATAACGGAGCACCGAGATTCTAAGGCAAGAGCTCCGACTCAGTTCAAGAACAGTGATTCTTCCTAAGGGGCATATGCTACCAGAGGAGGAGGTTCAAATGACACCCTGGACCCTTTTGGGACCTGTTCAAAACGCCCTGATCATCCACAGCACTTTTCTCTTTTCCTGTAGACAGCTCTCATAGAAGTCACATTGGGAGAGACCAACTGAATGTCATCTGGCAGGGACCACATCCTTTACAGGATGAGCCTGGTCCAGAGTCATTACTGAGACTTTTCAGAGTCTGTAGTTAATTTATTTGAGTGATTAGTGACAAATCCATTGACTTTTTTCAGTGTTGGATACTTTGGGGAAAATATGAAATCTGAGTTTAATGTCTTCCCAGAGCAGTGAGGAAGCTGTGCCTGCAGTAAGACAGAGAAGAACAACTCCCTTCTGCTCTGTTCCCAGTAGAATATAAGTTTCACAGCAGCCCTCACTGCTCGCTGAAGACGGTAAACTCAAAGGGATTCCACATTGTCACCAAAGTTTCCAACAACATAGAAAAAATCTGCTAAATATAGTATATAGTTGCTAAGCTGGAAAGTGCCCATAAGTCTCAGGAAGAGGACCAGCCAAAAACATGTGGTTGTGTTTTTTTCTTTTTTTCTAAAAGAACACGACTATCCAACTGAGTAGCTATCATCTCACTTGCAGCCCTGTGCACCACTGGAATGCCTCAGCTTTCTCCAAACTGCGATCAGATACTAGATCTTCCTATTTTCTTGAAATTTACAGTGCCAACTTCCTACAGGAAAACTCACTTAGCTTTAAAGTCTTTTTACTTTTGTCCAGCAAAAAAAAAAACCAACAACCCCCCCCCAAAAAACAATACATTGAAAAAATTGGAAAAACGTTTTGTCTTGGCTTTTAAATACAGTCAGCTACAGTTTTCCATCACTAAACAACACTTCCTTTTAAAGGATAGGTATAACACCCCATATATTATTATTTTAGTTCAATTTAATTCAATTCAGTTTTTCAATGTAGCAATAAATTCAGTTTAATTCATTTGAAAATAAAAATATGACCTTAAAGGGAAGAAAAACCTGAAAACATAATTCTATATAATCTACATCTACCTTTAATAAAATGAATAATACAGAGCTGAGCCAGTTCATGAACACTTCCAAGAAAATTGGCAAATCATATCTATTAGCTGAAATGCAACATGCAGAACTGATGTCACAATTTCAAACGACATTATATGAATTAACGCTGTAGTGAGCCTAAAGCCAGGACAGCCATTACTGGGCTGACTGGTCCAATGATTACCTCAGCAGATGCTGAACATTTACCTTGTGATGTGCACAACAGCATGGTGCGTATGCATATGTTGCGGATGAAAGGAGAAGGAGATAATAGGGAAGAGGAGACACAATCAGCACATTTAAAGGAGCTGACATGCTATCAATTCATGTAAACTGCTTTTCTAATTCTTTGCTGGCAACAGCTTCAGGGATCATAGCATGACAAAATCATTTAAATGTACATCAGCAGGGATTGTGTTGAATTGTAATAATGGATCTTTAATCCTATCTTTAGATTATAAGCGGCCTGACTGGCAATCTGTAACAAGTTACAGCTGACACTGAAACCAATTAAGTAAAAGCCGAAATCCAATCAGTTAATGAAATTCACAAAATTTATGGAAGACACATCTGTGAATGTTTGACTTGGAATATGCCTTTAATTTGTCTAAAGTAAAAGTTTTGATATTCCTATTTTAAAGTGCATGAAGATGATTAAAATTTTAAGCTGCAAATATAAAAATAATTAATAAAAAAGAAATAACAAAAAATATTAATTGGAGAATTAAACACCTTGGCCATTTTTCCTTAAAAAAATATTTTATTAATTGTATGCTTTTTTAAAAACCTGGCTATGAAAAATATAAAATTCTTGTGAATTTGAAGAATTTTCAGGGTTGTTGAATCCGTGTAACTGACACAATAATTTAAAATGGCTGTAAAAGTTTGATTATTTTAATTATTAACCCCTTAAGTCAGGTATTTGAGAGGCTGGGCTTCACCCTTCTTTGTCCAAGTTAAAGGTTAGTTATAAAACAGTCACCTCCATTTTTTTTCTAAAACCTTTTGAAAAAGAGGCTTTAATATCTAGCAGATGCAGCTGGTGTCCTGCCATTGGGGGCGAGTTTGTTAAGACATGAAGGACAAATGCAAGAAGCAAACGCACTTAAGGAAAAAAGACTCTCACAAAGCATCATTACCAACAAGTCTGATTGGTTAATCACGTTGTCGAGATGGCTGTTTAAGCTTCCACCCCAGACCTTTGAAATCACTCTAAACAACTAACTCAAATCAACATACGAAAAAAGGTCTGAGTGCTTTGTGATTGAAGTGGCAGAGGGCAACTGAAGGGCACCAGTAGCGAAACCACTATGCAAATTCCCCTCAACTTTGTTTGACAAGCAACAACACTGCTTTGTATATATGCAAAGCCTGGCAAGACACTGAGCACACAGCCCTGCTGACAGAGCCGAGTCCTGCTTGGGTGGTGACACCCATTGGGTGACCCCTGCCAGCAGTGACACTTTAGGGCCAGACTTCACGCTCTGTCCAGACAGACACACTCCAACACATGCAAAGCATATTACATGAAGCAGACATCACATCACAAAGGTCAAATAAGGTCAGAATGTGGAAATGCCCTCCGATTCTGTGAAACTTGGAAGCTTGTCAGGAGTGGTCTAATTTGATTTCTGGAGCCTCTACCATCCCCACTGAGGTGAAAACTACTTGATTAGCACTTTGAATTTACTCAGCAGCTGGTCTGTTTGGCCCCCACCAAAGAGCTGCTGATAAAACACAGTGGATCCCATTATCCATTACTCAGTTAGGTCTCATGCTGTTCTTTTCCTCTTAGCCGGCTGCCATCACATATGAGAAGTGTCCTGAAATCTCTCTATGGAAATAGAATGAAGAATTTTCCCTGAATTTCATCGTAGATTAGTATAGTCTATAGTCTAACTGAAGATATAAAAAAACTCCTCAGTCGCTTTAGTTTAATTATCATATGATAACTTGGAATGGCATTAAATTGCATACTAAATACTGTTCTTTTGAAGTATACTTTAAAGGCAGCAATTCAGTGGCCAAGGTTTGTTTAGCAATGGAACAAATAAAACTACTGTATTGTTCCTGAGCAGTACTATCATTTCAGCTTGGTATTTATTTTATAATATATCTTGTATTACATTTTACTAAAGTTTTTTTAACATGTACCTTTATGAGTGCAGAGCACCAACACAGCATCTGTAATTCATCCCAAGATCCAGGTTTGGAAACCAATGTCAAAACATTTTTGTAAAGTATTGCACATCTTTATCACCAGGATATCTTAATTATAAGCTTTCGAGTATTTGCCTGTACTAAACACAAACAACAGTTTATTGGATAGGTAATGTAAAGGTGTGTAGTTCATTGTTCTCAGACTTTTCCTCTTTCCGTTTGCATGTTTGAAAATGTTCAGTCATAACATCCAACCTCTGCATCAGACTCTTATGGTCGAATATAAGTACTTTCACAGAAATTTAAAACAAATATGTGAAATTAAGTAAGTAGCTGGTTTACTTTAATAGAGAAAAAGCAACCACTTTTACTACTGTTGTGATAACAAAATCACACCTTGACAACTATCTAAAGCATTTTATTGATTGTTTTGTATTTGTTTACAATTACTGAATAACCACCAGCTAGACTTCAGTCATTTTCGATTGCTCCCGATTTCCTGTAATAGTCTTATTCTGTTGGACATCGTATACTTAATTGAGTTATCATAATAATTCTAATCAAGTAAAAAGGTTTCAATTTATAAAGTCAGATATTATTTTATCTTTAACTGGTTAGAATTTAGGAGCTAAAATTTCTTTCTGATCTAAGATTGGCTGAAGGTTGATGGGTTCTAGTTGGATAAGAATAATCAGTGTGTGATTTGAGAAAAACTGTTTTCATGTGCATGTGAACGTTTAAACATGTTTTAGCCATATCTAAAGCTTGCCTATTTTCATGGTAGAAAGACTCTTAGATTATGCCCCAATCATGATGATTCTCCAGAGTGTGCATCTTACAGACTGAAAAGAAAAAGAAGTTAAAACCAAAGAAATCTGTGCTTTTTTTAAGGTGTACCCTGAAAAGGAGAGAGATGAGGTATGCTTTGGAAAGAACACCAGCTTGTCACAGACACCAAAAACTCTCTGCCTGACCTACCTGCAGCGAAAACCTGAAGAAAACCCACGTGTGTATAGGGAACAAAAGCAAACTACAACAGAGACTTCAATCTAGATAAGAAACGGAATTTTCTTGTTATCAGACATAATTGACCACAGAACCACTTTGCGGCTCTGTTATGACTGCACCAGAAAGTCTGCTCCAAAGTGAGAGGGAACATCTAATGGTGTTCTGTTTAGTGTTTAATAGAAAGTGATAGGGGGGTATTGGTAATATTCTTCCCTTTAAACAAGCTGTTTGGTCCAAAAACTACTGCAATGGCAATCATTTACTCAGACTGTCTCAAGTGGATGTTGAATTTCCACTTGAGACAGCAACATTTCACTTCTTCTGTTTTATGTTTTTATTGATAGTATTTCCAAAAGCCACTGAGAAACCAAAACCTTTCAGTTTACTTGGGTGAAATGACACATTTACTTATGCAGAAAAAGCATTAAGTATGCAATCCTTCTTAGGTATTGACCTACACCACAAACAGGGATGGATTAAAGCCAAACCATTAAACATCTTCAGGTCATGAAGAAAAAACACATAGTTACCTCTGCCAAGGAGGTCATGTTTTTGGTAGCGTTGTTTTTTTTTTTTGTTTGTTAGCAACTTTACAGAAAAAGTTATGGACGGATTTTGCTCAAATTTTCACAGAAGGGGCGTATTATAACCATTAACAAATGATTACATTTCGATGATGATCCGGTTAACCATCAGGGGTGGCGAAGCTAACAAATAAACAAACTAACAAAAAAATCTATGTGCTGCTTGGCGCTGTCTTCACGCTGACACCACTAAATAAAGTCAGTTGCAATTAATTGCACTCTAAAACCATTTAACTTGTAGAGACTAAGACTAAGCTACAGTGGTTTGTTGGGGAACATAATGATCAAACAGCATCACGAAGACCAACAACCTCTGCGGACAACATTACACACACATACTATTTAATTCTTCATCCTAAAATAATAAAATATGGAACAAATACAACCTAACAAAAAAGGCTCTGGTCATTCAACTGTTTGGCCTTTACACAATGACTGTATGGATGTAAAACTATATGTAACTAAATCTCTATATATGCCAATCTCCACAATAAAAACATGGAGAATGGCGTACAGGGAAAACTTGCAACAGACACAAGGATAACAGGAAAATCACAATGGAAATTCTGTTAAAATCCTCAAAAGACTTAAGGCTTTGACAACATTTTATCCCAAACCATACAGCCAGAGATGCATTAGGACGGTCTAAGTCAAATAATCTTCAAGCGTTAAAACTGCTCAATCTTGATTTACATTGAATTAAATATCTGTGAAATAACCTAATCAATAATGTAGTTGCTTTCCATCCTGTTTGACTGAGCTTGCAGTATCTTACAAAGAGAAGTCCCTAAATCTGCAAAGCAGGTGCAGAAAGAGTTGCAGTTTATATTATAGAGAAAGATGCTTCTACAAGGTTATTTGATCGGTTGGACAAGAATGCATCCCACACTGTTAAGATTTTTATTTGTAATATGAGATTATTCCTTCTGTCTGACAACTCTGAGCCACTTAGTGTTGGTCAGTCTCATAAAATCATAATACGATGCAATGACGTCTGTGATTGTGACATGAGGAAAATGGAAAAGGACTGATTACCTTCATAATTTATACTATTGTTTTGAAATGCAAATAGGCTGTGAAAAAACTCAGTATTGTATCATTTAGATAAATGAACAAATTAGACCAGCCAGCCTTAAACTTGCTTAAAACAAAGAGGAAATATAAAGGGAAAATTGCTGCAGCTTTCACAGAAAGATAGACAGAAAAAAACTACATAAACAATGTTTACCTGCTGCTTCCCCGTAGGGGTTCACTGCCCTTTCGCCACAAGATGACACCCCAAGGAGACATCTTGGGCTTGCACTCGATAAGGATATCGCCTCCTACTTTCACTAGCGTCTGACTCTTCAGTTGATTGTGAGAGAAATCCGGGGCAACAGCTGAGAGAAGAGAAGCACATTTTTTTGTGAAAGCATCTTTATAAAGATTCTTTTTTTTGCCTAATTTATCACAGACCATTTATCTTCTTTCAAACATGTTGCTCAGTGTTTTGTTCCTTTGTACCATTTTGCAAAATGACTTCGTTAGGAATCTGAATTTTCCACCAAAGATAATTCGAAGAGACATGATTGCATAATTAGCAATCAGACATCTGATGTGGAGTTCAGCTGTTTGATGTAAGTTTATTAGCATTATGCTCAGTCAGACGGCATGTGACCCACCACTACCAGCACCCTCCATTTCCAATTATCTTGGCTTCTAAAAAGCATGGTGCTGTGCTGCCTTTAGCACTTCTTTCTTCAATCTGCACCTAAAGTTTGACCAGAGCAGTTGGCTGTGTTCAGCCTATTTTTAACCAGGGACATCATTTGGATGTGTTATGTTAGAAGTTATAAGAGAAAAAAGGGCTAAAATTGAAGATTGATAGTTTTGACAAGGCAGATGAACGGATTTCTCAGTAGAACAATTCTGGCATACATCACTGTCAATCAGACACAGTCATTTTATAATTAATGCTTTTCAATTAGTGGCCAAACAGAAAACAGGAAAGAAGGTCATCTTACACAATTGAGTACAGGTATGTAGACCAATCAAACTTTCAAACAGATAGAGATGAGGGAAAGTTTGTTGGCAGCAATGGAAAAGATCCATAGAAATGTTTGGAATATGTATCTTAATTATAGCATTATCTTAAAATTCTTTATCTTACCTTTAATTTGAGTATATTTATTCAGCTACTTAAAAAGAAACTGAAATAACTGTTGTTTGTTAAAAGTGCATCTGGTACAACCCTTCTCTGTTGGAATAATAGAGCTTTGCGTTTTGTGATAATATTTTTACAACAATGGAGCTTTGACCACTTATGTCTCCAGCATCTACCCTGTTCTTACAATGTTCTGGATACAGATGCATAATGCACAGAATTGCAAAAAAATGGTTGGCTGATGTATTTCAAGTGCAATGCATCAGTGCATCAAACCTAGTTAGACTTTAACATCCTTTTCTTAACCTTTTTCAACATAAAGCTCTTGCCTGATTATATTCCTAATATTATGCAGCTCCAGTTGGAGTTTTCTTCAGCTTACACCAAATGCCTCCCTCTGGATTTATTTTTCAGATACAAATGATTGATACCAATTTCTAAAATATCCCACAGACATCGGTCAATCAGTGAACATTTGCTCTTGTTCAGTTTATGTTTCTCACAACACTGGTCGTCTAAGGGGCAATTCACAGAGTCAATTCAATCAAATTATACAGACAGACTGTTTAGAAGGTTTTTTGATCAAACCCAGTAGCATTATTAACTTGCAGGATTAACTCCTCCTAGATGAGCAGCGATGGACAGTCGCTTGCATTGTGTTTCTGTCTCTTCAACAATACCCCATACAAAACATGCATATAGTGACAAAAGAACCTTCTTCTTTAAGGAAGAAGCCTTGAGCAGCATCAGCTCTGTGTGAACAGCCTACGGTTACAACTAAGTGGGTGTTTGGGAAAACAGAGCAGGCACAAAAGGAACACAGAAGTGCTGATAAAGCGATGTTTTGTATGTGAAAGAAAAGACAATGTTATTAACAAAATTAGATCCTTTGGTGGATTCATCTTGGAGATGAACACAGCTAAGATGACATGTTTTAAGCTAGTTTTTAAGTGGAGCACATTCAGTTAGTTGTAGTAAAAGCTCAGCTAACAGCTACTGTATGTCTGGGAGAGAGGGAGAGTTAATAACTGAAAGATGGAGTCAAGCGGATCATCTATTGAAGTAGAACATGAAGTTGTCTGCATCAACAGCCCCGCTAGTCAGGTGTACCAGCTAAAGGTAGAGAGAACATAACATTAACAGCTCAAATAGCTGAGAATTATGGAACATTACAGAGTATTGGGAGAATGTAACAGAGTAATAGAGAGGTGGTTACTATATCCTCCAGCAGCATAGGACTATAGCATAATAAATGCAGGCCATGTGATGCTAAACATCGCTGCAGTTTTGGTATCCAAATCATTTTTCTAAATGCCTCAGATGCTCTTACAAGGTTTTCATGGTGCTCACCCTACCTTCATTCAGAAGCACACTGAGAATTAAACCAAACTTCCTACAAAGTGTTGTATAAAAATGCCCGATGTGCCACTCATGTATAATGTGAGTGTGATTCCTGTTAGTTTAAAAAGGATAAATTATTCAGTGTCCAAATGTATTTCTTATTAAAAAAAATTGACTGCAATTTTAAATCAATACCAAAAGCTACTTTCTTGATTTCATTTTGTTCATTCATATCACTTACATTTTGGGAGAACTGCTACTTTTTTCAATAATTTAAAACTGTTTTTTAATATCATTATAAGTTGGATCATAGGATTGTTTTTTTTTTTTTTACCATAGATTTGATAAGGTCAAACTAAAGATATGTTTTTCCCACAGTAAAATGAGGCTGCTGTCTTGAAAGCTGAATTGAATTTATGGAATCATTTCATATCTATACCAGGGCAGGCAACAAACTTGCTCTCATCTGTATATAAGCTTCAGCTTGTGTCTACATAGAGCACAATCATACTGAACCTTACCTATGACTCGGAGCTCAGCATTGGAATAGACCTCGCCATGCTTGTTCCCCGCCACACACTGGTACATTCCGGTGTCAGACAGGGTTAGCCGACTGATTGACAGAATCCCATTGGCAACCTGTATGCGCTCCTGTGGACACAGAGACACACGCCTTTAATATGCCTTTTCCCCCCAGTGCTCATCTACATAAAAACAGCCACGCACCCAGCCTGTGAGTTATGGTGTAGAAGTGACAGACGTGGCAATAAATCTAGGTTTTCATCACTAATGGAGGGAAAGGCTTGGGTGGATGGAGGCAGGCTAGCAGAAAATGACCCTAATCAATCTACATGTTTATGAGAGAGAAATAAAACCATGCCCTATTTATATCACCCCACTGCACCACAGGGCCTGTTTCCCCTTCAGCAGAAGAAGAGGATAAGAAGGGAAGGAATATCATAACATCTGAAAATTGCTTTGCAGATCCCATAGGTATGCCCTTTACATACTAAGTGATGTGTACCCCGTAATGCTTGCAGCTTCACTTCATCTGTTTGCTCTATCGGATTTGGTCCCCTACAGGGGAAATCAAGCTCATCACTGGGACCTCAAATTAAAATATGTTTAGCCAGTGTGGATGTGCTGAAACTGGGCTGGATCACTTAATAAGCTATACAGATAGAAGCCTAGTAGCACTGCCTCTGTAGGAATCAAATGCTGCAGCAGAAGTAGCCGGCACGAAGTCAGGTTGTAACAATTTTATATCTTGTTATATTCTGTAGTATAAACATCGCAACTTTATTCCACATCTTTCAACAAGTTTTCAAACATCAGAAGCAGTGGAACAAGAAGAAGTCGCTACTGATTAATTCCGTCTGTGCGGTTTGTTTCATCTACAAAACAGGACGGGTCCAAACTGTAATGCCCAATTGGGTCTGCAGAGATTTATCATACTGCAGTTGTTGTTTGTACTAGTAACTATGATTTAAGCCAGTGAAAACTTATATCAAATTATTTTGGAAAAACACCTCTTGGCTCGACATTGTGGTAGCCATCTTTATCCTCTTCCTCCCTGTAACCTATCTTCCCACAGGGAGTAAATCTTAATCTATGAGATTGTGTGACAATATTGATTTTGTAGTTGATATGCAAGTTGAGTAATAAAGTAATGGACGTGTACAGGTTAAGTGGTGTACAGTCCCTTGGAAAATTATTTATACCATATTAATATTTCAAGTCAAAGATATGTTTAAAACTATTGAATACCGTAACACCATCATGAGGGGCAAAAAAACCAAAAAATAGCAGACTGAAAGAAAAGAAAGACCTACCTCATAGATTTGCAGCTGTTAGTAAAAGCTAGTTCTACACATCAATGACACACGGCACATTGTAAGCCACCCTTTGTGTTGGTCCACCA
>JAUZNJ010020065.1:0-17207 GCA_034780135.1 Jordanella pulchra | reverse complement strand
GGTAAATGTCAATATGAGTCGGAAGTTCGTATTCATGTTTGTATGTTGTTATTGAAAAAATAAATAAAAATAAAGTTAAAAAAAAAAGAATAACACCAATCAGAGAACACCCAAGGTAACACTGGATGAGCTGTAGAGTTCTAAAGCTCAGGTGAAACAACCGTCAGAAAACTCATTTGTTAATCCCCTGAATTTGACATTTATGGAAGAATGACCAAACGGATGAAAGAAACCAATGAGAAGATCTCTGCACACTTTGCCACCTGCCATGTAAGAGACAGCTGGCAGGTGTTCGAGTTAAATAAAGTAGAAACCGAGCTAACTTCTCCATATTTTGTGCAAATGACAGGAAGCATCCTCAGTATCTATATTAAAAACTCTGGTAGATTCATCGCCCCCCAGAAAAAGACTTGCAGTTGCAACTACGGCTAAAGATTGTCCTACTAAGTTTTGAATTGGTGGCGTTAACTGAAATACACAACATGCCTTTCAACTTTTTCCTCACTCAAAAACATCTGGAAACTGGATCATTTTCGTCTCGTTACATTAATAAGCGCAACAATATTTTGTGCTCGTCTATCATATAAAATACATAATATGGTTGCAGTGGGTGAATAACTTCACAAAGAGCTGAAAGAAAAGGAAGAATTCATTTGAGCTCTTTAATTATGTTTTAATGAGCCCATTAGATGTTATAAAGTTAAATATTGAATGTCTTTTTCATATTAAAGATACATTGATTAAAGCGATCAAACAAGAAGCATCAAGAAAGAGTGAAAGTTTAGATCCAAATAAGATATTTTTCTGTATCATTGTTCTGAACAAGGAGGTTATACAACTTAAAGTCAATTAAATATCGACTACATTTTCTTAAAACAAAAAATGTATTGTAGACCTTCCAGTTCTTTGCGGTAGTTGGCGTTGGTGGTTCCAGGAAGTTTTGGGGAAAACCGAGGCACATAGGTCTTACTGATGAAACTCCAGCCCCCGTAGCCTGTAACACGATACTCCTCTCCCTTCTGCTTCCACACCTTCAAATGACAAAAAGAAAATTAAAATAATAACACAAAAAATGTCAAATGTAAAGCTCAACGGTTCAATTTAGACATTTGAAAAAATTCTCGATAAAATAAAAGAGGTGAAATATGTTCCCATACATATTTGGTCCAAATTGCTGAAGGAAAAAACTCGCAGCAATATTTGAGCTTCTGTGTCAAAGAGCCACTGATGCCCAACATAGACCACAGTGTTTCTCAGCAGAAACTTTAAACTATTTAGACTTTTAACCATCTTAAATTTTATGGACTCAGACATCAGATGAGAAACACGCAGAGCATTTTATAGTAGCCTGTTTCATACTGTTCTGATTTCATGTAGAAAAGAATGGAGATGTACGGCCTAGGCTCCTAAACAACCTAAACAACCAATAGTGATAGAGATAAACTGAAAACACAGAACCTGAAGGTTCTATTATTAGGATGTCAAATCATCGCCTGAACGTCTTCCATTAAAGGAAACGTGTTTACCTGGTGCTTGATTGGGAAGGTGTACTTGACCCAAGTTGCTTGTTGCATTGTTTCCTCATCTTCCAGCTTCTTTTCTCTCTTCTTCACTTTCTCTTTCTCCTCGCGCTCCATTGACGTCATGCGGTTTAATCTGAAAGTTATTTATATTTCTCATTAACAGAAGCCATGAGGTGTTCAATTGCAGCTGACAGAGTGTTGCTCAAGAGACAAGCACATGAAAGTTGCAGAACGACGAGTGATTTATCAATACGTTGCACTGTAGGGATGCATGGTTCGTCAGCATGGATGCTGGTATAAGGCGATATATCTGAAGGTTCTCAGTCATCCAGGTCATAGTTAACCTGTAAAAGTTCAGTTTTCTAGAAAACTTCACATCCAGTTGCCTAAACCAACTTTCCAAGTCCAATACGGTTAACTAGGACGGTATTATTTGCTCCGACACTATAAGATGAAACCGTAATGCCCACATCATGACGTTTAGGGAAACCAAAACTTTGGATGTCAGAGTGGAAGGAAAGGGCGAAAGAGGGAAGGGTGCAATGAAGGAAGTAGAATAGTACATGAGCAAGGAAAGGAAAGAAACACAGGAAATCTGATTCCCTTTGAAATTAATAAAGTGTTTTTTAATTGAATTGAAAGAGAAAAAAAGGAAAGACAGTGAAGTTAGGTGGGATGGGGAAGGAAAGAGATAAGAAAGGAGATAAGCCAGACCAAAGAAAGAAGAGAAGAACACCATTATATGAAAGAGTGAGAAAAGACAGACAGATGGAAAGACATGGGGGTTAAAAGAAAGGAAGAAATGATGACAGACAAAAAAAGAAGGAAAGAAGAATAGGAGTAAGGACAAACCAGGTAGACGTAGAAATGAAGTCTAGAAATGCAAGAAAAGAATCAATTCTCTCGTGTGCTTTTTTTTAAACTACATCAGACCCTAAAAGACCTAAGACAAATTCTGTCGCTCTGCAGACTGCACAGGAGCTTATTTAAAGTAAAATAGGACTTATTGCTTTGACTTCAAATAAAACTGGAATTACATTAAATTTCACTCCAAAATGCAATTTGTCTTCCTCTTCCTTTGATATTCATAGCTTTAATGCAAACCCAGATTTTGTACTCCTGACCTTGTGAAATCCTGGACAATCACCTATATGAAAGGCTCTTATGTAGAGGTAGAGCTGGGCGGTGCTGCTCTTGGACGTGCAATCAAAATATTATGCCTCACAGCTAGGGTGGGCTGTTTAGACAGCTCTGCTTACAATCGACTTTACCCACCAAACTCAGTGAACATACACTGGGCACATGCATTGGTTTGTCGACAGGCGGAAGAAAAAGTAGAAATGTCAATGATTAAGTTGTTGAAGTTTTGCCTTCAGAAATTCTAATTTTATTTACCCAGGAGGCACAACAAACCAAATATTTGTTGTGTTTTAACTAGTCTTAAGCTTTTGAAACGTTAACATTTGAAGTTGCATCAGATTGATGATAAATAGATAATACTTCAAAGTCTACATTATCAGTTGCTCCCTTACATTATTTTATCTCATTACTGACATTCTTCTGTTTAAAATGAAGCCTAAATGGATCCCATATCTGTGAAGGTCGACGAGACGTGAAGTTTTCCAGAAGACGTTTCGCCTCTCATCCAAGAGGTTTCTTCAGTTCTAGCTTACGCTGGAGAGCACTGAGGTTCATATACTGTAAGTGTAACAATGGGATTTGGTCATGTGCCTCTTTAAACTGTCAATCAAGTGGAGGTAGGTGTGAGCTGAATCTTTTGGTTGGGGTTCCTAAACGTGCTTTGTATGTGGGTTAGGTCTGAAACCACCTCCTCTGTCTGGTTTTTCCAGGTTAACAAAAATGGCTTCTTTGACTCCTCTCTCAAACCATCTGTCTTCCTTGGCTATAATATGGACGTTGTTGTCCTCAAACAAGTGTCCTTTAGCCTCCAGGTGTAGTTGAACAGCTGAGTCCTGTCCTGTGGAGTTAGTCCTCCTGTGTTGAGCCATGCGCCTGTGCAGAGGTTGCTTGGTCTGTGCGCTCTTCACTACACTGAACAGCATAAACCACATTGTCAGTATTGTTCCTGGGCGTCTTATCTTTGAGGTGAACTGTTTTTTTTTCCCCAGGGTGTTGCTGGGTTTAAAGTGCACATGGATCCGGTGCTGGTTAAAGATCCTCCTTAGTTTTACAGAGACTCCGGCAACATACGGTGTCAAGATGTTCATTCTTGTGTTCTTCCTTCTCAGCATAGCCACAGTTCAGGGGGGATCACAAACATTTGTTGTCGTTTTTTTGTTCCTGTTTCCCCCCTCCCCTATTTCTTTTGTTACACCTACAGTACATTAATCTCAGAGTTCCCCACCACCAGTTAAAACAGAAGAAGCCTCTTGGATGAGAGGAGAAACATCTTCTGGAAAAATTCATGTCCAGTTCCCTAAACTGAATGTTTCAAGCTAAATTGATCCAATTCTACATGTTTGCTTTGAATCAGTGTTAATAAGGTGATGCTATGAAACAGACCATGCGATGCTAATTCCAGACAAACATGCTATATATACCTGGTATGTCCCAGTGAGTCTTTCCAGACCGGCAACATTGCCACAGGTTTGATGGCACACTCCAGAATGGCCAGAGCGAGAGCAAACTCTCTGGCCTTACTACACATCTGAACTGCTTTGATCCAGTTGGTCCTACAAAAAAATATATTATGACTTTAAGTTCTCAGATTATCAATTTTTCCCTGGATGAAGCCAAAATGAACGTTTTCTAAAGAAGTCTCATTAAGAAAAAGAGGGACTCAACAAACACATTTTGTTCAGGAAAACATGTAATAGATCTTTCCTGTTCTTACCTGTGTGAGGCCCAGTTTGGATGCATGAAAGGAGAAGGAACGTTGTTCTCAAGCTGGATGATGGTAAGTCTTAACGTGGAGATAGTTAGAACCTTTGAACCATAAATGGACCCGTTCCACTTGAACTCTCCTGCTGGTGTCATACAAAACTTATGGGCGAGATGCCTCCTCTTGTCATGGTCCTGTTCAGAAAAACCTCCAATAAATTAGAGAACCATTAATAATTCGGCCACAGAAAAGACTGACAGTCTCCCCCAGATTGGGTCTGAATGAAACTCTATTCCACCAAATTACGCTCATTTCATGCGGTGCACTCTTTTAAGTTAAATATAACTCAGATCTTAAAGACACGACATGTGATATATAACTGATTATATTGATTGAATGTGTATATTTTCTGTGGGATTCAACCTCAAAAGCTGCAGCGGGTTTTCCTCTGCCAGAGGAAAGAGAAATTCAATTCTTAAAGTATGAACACAAGTATGAACGTATGAAAGTATGTGAATCCGTTCATTTATAATATTCAAACAATCCTAATTGAGACCAATTTGAACCAAACAAAGAAATAAAGAAATAATAAAAAAAGAAATAACAATCAGAGTAACCAAGTCTGGATCAAACAGCTCAAGGTCTAAAGCTAATTCGTGTTCATGCTACTTGCCTCTCTGTGCTGGTGCTTGTTGAGGGCCAAGGCGTTGGAGCTGTATTGGTTGTGATAGACGCGGTACTTTCCCTCCTGACCCAGCTTGAAGAACTGGCTGATGGTTCCCTTCATCACCACATCCTTGCTCCGCGTGCTAACACGGGTGATGTCACCTTGCGCGTTCACTACCAGTACCTGCAGAAAAAACATCCAAAATAAGCCTGGACTAAGTAAAATACTAGATGTTGATAAGAGATGTTAAATATATACTAATATAACAAGCTGCAAAGCGATTATGCATAACTTTCACAAATAGAACTGTCTGAAAGGGAGCAAAACTGTTCCCATTTTTGAGTCTGACCTCCTTTCCCTCCTTAAAGCCCCTGTTTGCTTCATGAACAGCAGCTGCAACCTGTTGACTCTTCATCTGGCTCAGCTTGCTCTCTGGGTTCCTCAGTCTCGTCACCATTCGTGTTGCTGAGGATCTTTTAGCGCCACCGCCTACCATCTCGCTGTTGGTCGAGTCTTTACTGTCCCCTAGGAAAGTAATGGGATGAGGAAGTCAACGTAGTGAAGAAAAGGCAGAAAGACCAACACAGCGTGTGCAACACGAGACGGTAGTAAGCCTCTATCACAATAATACGCAGTATAATTATATCTGTGAAGGAGAAAAGGACCTGCGTCATCAAGGCTCGCCAGGGATGACTGGGACGACCTGTCAGCTAAATCAGGGGGTTCAGGACCCCTGGTGGGGACGGCAGTTCCTACGCTGCTGTTACTGTTCTCTTCACATGGATGGGGGGGCTGACTTAGGCTGGGGACGCCATCTCCACTGACGGGAATGGAATCAGATGCTGGGTTTCCTGTCATACAATAGAGGATAAGAGGGCAGATTAACTATCCTGTTCCAGTAAAAAACAAATAAGTTAGACTTTAGCTCCCTCTGCTGATCATTCTTCAGTAATGCGTTCAACACATCACTAAACTTTCCACATTAACACAATTATTTGATAATACTGAAATTATATAACTTAAAAATTAGAAAAGATTATTTTCCTCTCATTATACTGAGTGAGAAAGACCAACATATTCTACAAGCATTTACATGGATTAAATCTGTTTTGTTACCAATACAGATGAGAGCAACAGCAGCCAGTGTGACTTAAAGGATAAAAATACAAGAAAGCCAAGAGTTTCTTTCAGTTTTGGTTCTTCGAAATATATATAAAAGAAACTTCTACTTACCTTCAGGCTTATTAGAGGGCTGCTCATAGATGCATCGCTCTATCCGAACCTCCAAAGTGGAAGTCAGCTGCTTTGGAGTCATGGCGGGCCGACCAGAGCTCAGAGCGGAGCTTTGTGAGGGAGAAGAGGATGATGGGATGTCCTCGATGTTACTCCCTCCTCTGTCCTCTTGGAGGGAGGATGGAGCTTTATCTCCTGCAGAACAGCAGCGGTGATCATAAACATGTGGGTCAAGTTCTGATGTTCAATTCAATTAGGAGTAAAACCGACCATTAGGAAGGACAAATATGCTCCATTTATCATGAAAGAAAAATACCACATCTGATTAATATGATTATATAATATTAAAAAGAAAATTGGACTCCTTATAAAATGAACTGTAACTTATTTCAGTCAAGCTGTGGTTAGAACTGAACTAGAGAAGACAGAAATAAACAACAGATCAGATCCTTTATGTTGCAATGATGTTGGTCCCAAACAAACAAACAAAAAATACCACAAACCTCTGCTCTTTTCATCATCATTTTTTCCTTGTGTAACCTCCTCCTTTGTTGATTCCTCTTCTCCATCTTTGGCCTTTCCATCCTCCTGCTCCTCGTCCTTCAGCTTGGCCTCCTCCTCTCCATTCTCCGAACCTTGCTCCTTCTGTTTCTCTAACCGGGCCTTCTGTGCCTCCTCGGCAGCTCGTCTTTTCACCTCCTCCAGCTCTTCCTCCTTCTTCGCTCGCAATCGCTCTAAGATCTCATCTAAATAGAAAGGTGATGATCGAAATAAGATTAAGAAAAAGATCAAATCTAAAGGGCAAGTTCAGAGAAAGGATCTGCTAAAAAATAAGCCTGATATGTTTTATGATCGGTTACACAAGAGAAACTGTACCTGGATCGATGCACATATTAGCAAGAAAAACCAAGATGCATTCATACGAACTAGACCGGTAAAACATTTCTAAGTGTAGTTATCATGGTGAGTTAGTGCAGAAACATTGCTGAAAGCTATCTGAATGATCAGATGTACCCATTAGCTTCACCTTTTAATACTTAAACTATCCTTTGTAGAAAAAAAACAGGAACAAATTAAATGCTTTTTTCAATGATTAAAACAAACATAACCTTAAAATCCAAACATTCATTTAACTCTGATACTTAGACAATTCCTACAATTATTGTGGCATCAAGTTGTCACCATTTGGAGTCCAGTGTCCTTCCAGAAAAGAGCAACGGCTTCAAACTTCCACTAAAAGGGAAACCACTTTTTTTTAATAACAAAATGCATCTTAAGGTAAACTCATTAAAAATGTACATGAGGTACTGAGGCATATAGAGGGAAAACATCAACACTGAATGGAATCAGAAAGTAAATCAGGACAAGAATATATGAAAGCAACTTGGTTGCTGTGCTAAAGCTGTTTGTTACTGGGTGGGATTTGTAGTAATTGGCATGAAGGGAACCAGGCGGAGATGAGAAGGAGCACACAATATCCTAAGAATTATAAGAAAAAAGAATCAAAAGTCCACTAGCTTACAGAGTTACATGTTATTTACCATTTGCAGCTGTGAGAAAGCACTTGTTGTTTCCCCGGGCCTTGTTGGTCAGGTCTTCGGTGATATCCATATGAGCATGAACCTCATCCCTAATCTCCTCGAGGGCTGCGTACAGATCAGCCTCCCAGTATTCTTTATCAAAGCGATCTATCACCTCAGCCAGTTGGACCTGCAGGAACAGAGCTTGGACAGTTAGAGCAAATGGTAATAATGGAAAACTTCTTTATAAAACAGGGAAAAAGGCATCTCTACCTTTGTGCTGTAGTACCAGATGGCTTTGTCTTCTTGTTCACCGTCCTCCTCGCTGTAGAAGAGATGAGAAAATTAAAAAACAGAAAAGTTTAGATAAAAGGTTTTCTATTGTTTTACAGACTGGTTTCATACTTCTGATCTACTCTAGTGTTTATCTTCTTATTGAAATCTTTTCTCTGCCAATGCTTAGGACGAACCAATCCTGTTATTTTCCACTTTCTGTAACTGTAGCCACTAGAAATGCACTGATTGTTTTTCCTCCTGTGGTTGAGTTTAGGTTTCTTTAAAGCTACTGAGAATTTTATTTCTAAGAACTATAAGGTGAAATAAAAAGAGACTTCACTGTCCTGCAAAGTTTTTTTTTTTTTTTTACAAAGGCAGTAGTTTTGAATGAAAACTCTTATATGCACTTATTTTTCCCTTACACAATCTCAAACCATGTGCAATCATTTATGGACAATATACATTTATCTACAATTTATATTTAGATGGTGTATATACACCATATTCATTTCTGTTCAAATGTTCTCGCGCACACACTTTACACCCATGTCTATGTGTACATTGTAAATTTTGAATTGCCCGTGTACTGAAATGTTCTATACAAATAAACTAAGGGTGCAGCGATTGCAAGTTTCTGGCCGATCACTGATTCCTGATCTTTGAAAAGCCTGAGATGCTGATTCCGATTTAGATTGATACAGATTTTTATTTAAATAACCAACACACTAAGTTGTTTGTAAGATAACATGATACTTTCAATATTTCATCTGATGGTACTAAAATGCATTAATCAGTACCTGTGAAATGACAAAAACTCTGCTTTAAAAAAACAATCACTTTAAAGCACTGATTTTCGGATCTTAGATACGATCAGTGGAGAACATTGGTTTTACATCTGAGTATCTGCTGATCACCAGTCTCCCTAAATCAAGGAGCTCGAGGCCGATAAATTGTCAGTGCACCCTTAAAATAAACTCACCTTGCCCTACATTCTATGCATTTCGCAGATTTAATATTTTTTCTACTGTATCTATGCATTGATGTTGGCTTTTAGTCTCATTGTACTGCATGTAATGACAACTAAAGAGATTATGATTTGGATTAAAGCACACTTTTCCTGTTGGTTGATGCATCAATGGACAATTTGAAGAGGGCGTTTTTAGGTCTGATACATAAAAAAAAAGAAAATCAGATTTTTTTCATAGTTTTTCCACACATTAGCATGCTTGAAAGTGCTCAGCAAAGACTGTAATGACATGACAAAGTCTCTGAGTTGTTAACTCAGTCTTCCTCATATAAAAACATCATTCTGATAGGAAGCAATTTATATCTACAAATACAATCCCTTAAAATGTACATTATGCCAAAAAATCAATCATTTACACAACAGTAAAATTTGGCTTAAGTGACCAAAAGGGGAGAAGCAGAACTTAAATACTAATTGATCTGTGTAATGTGCATAAATGATTGGGCTGGTGAAACAACACTGGTCTATCACTTGACAGCTGCAGCAGAACACATGCAGATAAACAGTATAAACAGAGCCTGTTATGTAGGGCTGCACAATATATTGTTTGAGCATTGCAATCACAATCTACATGTGCGCAATAGTCGCTTCGCAGCCCTGCAAGGTAAGAGGTAAATTAATTTGATGTGTTCTCATCCAATTTCAAGGGTACCTGATACACAGTGATCTACAAATCACCATCATTCTTATTCTGTTTGGCAGAGAACAAACTTTTTGCAGTAAAACACAATTTAAATGTGTGCACAATGAAACAATACTGGTCCCTATAATAAATAAAGGAAGAAAAGATAAGTAAATCAGAGAAAAACCATCCTTGCAACATTCACAAAGATATAAGATCGAGGCTGGTTAATTGTCAAGTGTACATTTTAATGCATCTGTAAATGGAAGTAAAATTACCAAAATGTCCCGATCCACAACCTGCTCTGCCTTAAGGGTGGTGGTGGGATTTTTAAAGCATTATGAACAGTTCATTTAAACTTGAAACATTTCAAAAGTCTTCTTAAGCTCTCCTTGAAAGCACCTGTACTTCACTAACAGAAGCTATATTCACATCGACATGAATAAGGAATTAACTGGTTGGACTAAAAGTGTAAACATGCCATTTGGAATATTCTGATCGGATCAGAATGAAATTGTAATCCGACTGAGAGAAATGGTTTATGCTCGTTGACAATTAGATTGGCCTAAATGTTTCATGATTCAACAATATTTCAGCTTTGAGTGACTAGACGTCTGGTCCGAATATTCCAACTGGCATCTTTAAAATATGTGCATGTAAACATAGATGGAGTTTTGTTATAGCAGGAGTCAGGAATATCCCTGCCATTAAAACTTACAGCCAGGAGCCATCTAACAAGCTGGCTTCTTTATTGCATTATAAGCACACACACAAACACTCAGCTCATCACTCACAAAGACCGATTTCTTTATAAAAAACAAAACGCTTCTTAATATAAATACAGATGTAGATCCTTATGTATGAGTGAACACTGGTTTCACATCCTGTTTTTTTGTCATAACCTTAATGAATTTCATCTGGTTTTAATGAATGATTCATCTTCCACTGTTCATCTGCTAATGCTGAACCAGCATACACATAAAATATAGATAAATCTGTTCCTAATACATGCTATTGACGATGATGCTCTGCTAACAAGGATGAAAAGGGGCAGCAGTCTCAACTGTGTTTAAGTGTTAATAAATGCAAAGCTGCACAATCCACATTACGAAAGGATTGTTTGGAGTGCAGTAATTGCTTTTGAACTTGTTTTTCACATGCTAAGGCTACATTTAGCCAGTTGAACAGAGACCCCTGCCAACAGATGCTCACATTGGACCAAACCTGACAGGTCAAAAACGACGAAGGTCACAAAGTATAGGAAGCATAGAAATGAAAGATAGAAGAAGCTACGGTGAAGCTTGTGAAAGGGCTTCACACTACATTCAGTAATTCAGCCATTCACACTCTGTTGGCCACTGCTGCCCCGGGGCACACTGGCAGAAGCAGTGCTGCCGTACAACTGCCGCCACTGGGCCCCCTGATCACTGTCAGCAGGCGAGGTGGGCAGAGTGTCTTTTCCAGCGATACCACTGATGTGGACGGAGTACGGGCTCGAACCAAGAAACCACCAGGTACAAGACGAACCCCTACATCCTGAGCAGTCGTACGTCAAAACAGAAATCTTCATTCTTATATTTACCAATATTATAGCCATCGCAACATATCCTGATATAATTCAGCCTATTTCTGCTATGAATATTGTTTATGATTAATGTTGCTTTACATGTAGTAGATTACAGACTGAGAGAGAGACAGAAAATGTAGTTAATGCTTCAACCTGGCTGTGAATCCCATTATATTATATACATTATATTATCAGTAGGAATTGTTGTTTTTTTTTCTCCATTTCATATAACATTCACAGAATAATGTAATAAACTTTAATACAGATGTTAAGTTTGGGAACAGTTTGTTCCACAGAGGGATTGTCTCCTATAAAAAGGGAGACTGTTAGACTAACTAAATGGGATAAAACAATTACGTAAACGAAATTGTTACTAGTAAAGAATTATAATTAGAGATGCACCAAATTTCTGAACAAAAAAAAAAAATCAGGATCTGAAAACTTTTCCTTTAATTTGATCTAGCCTGGGATGACTGTTAAAAACAGATTGACAAAAAATAAAATAAAAATGAATCTGTCTCATCAAATGCAAGAACTCAATGTCCTTCTTCAAACACATCAACCAACAGCAGTTTTGATGCACCGACCAAAAGCAAAGTTAATGTGAATAATCTAGAAACCGAATTAATAATTTGGGACTTAACCGATATTTTAAACATTCAGTATTTTGCTTTCATATTCATATTATCAAATATTTAAAGTAAATTTATTTTGCAATTTCAAATTATTCAAAGACAAACTGAACCCAAATATTGAATCCTATGAAAATTCAAGAGACCAACTCCTTAAATCCTAACGAAAAACTACAAACTTACACAACAATCCGCCGATTCAGGAACCAGTATTTACGATGGTGTCGGTCAAAGCCAACTGGAAGCTGACGAAGAAAGGGCTTGGTCTTCTGCAATTCAGGCACGCAGTCTACCACGCCGGGCACCTTGTGCGCCACACAAACCTCACACTGCCACTCATCCTCTGGCACTTCCTGTAAAGGGGGTTTCACGCACTCCAAATGATAAACAGCAGAGCATGTCTCACAGCACAGCAGGTCACCAAGTCGATGACACACCCTGCAGTGGTCGTCGTAGGCAACCACCCCTTCAGACATAAGCTCCTCACGGGCGATGTTAGTCGCCAGGAAATGGTCCACCAAAAACTGGAGAACTTTGATTTTGCTTTCCAACGTCTCATAGGGATAATCCTCGTTCTCCAGGAAGGGCAGAATGTGGCGGTATTCTGAGTCACTCTCACAGTACGACCGCACCACCTCTGGCCAGGTCATACCGTCCACAAAATACAGCGTAGAGTTAACGGAGTCCTTCACGTCAGCAGGGCCAAACGTGGTGTTGGACGTGTCCTCCTCTCTGAGAATAGCTTTGAGCAAAGAGATGTGCGTCTCTGCCAGTAATGTGCACTGCTCTTGGCTGGCCAGGGCTGCACAGAAATCCTCAAAACGGAACGGGGAAAGACGCAACACCGTGCCAAAGTTACGTAGGACCTCATAGACAGCAGACACATTGAGGAGCTGGGAGGTAGGAACCAGGAGGTCCTCAGAGGACTTGGGAAGCTCCAAGGGAGGAATGTCCTTTGCCTCAAGAAGGGGAGAGGGAGGTCGCAGAGCACGAGTCCTTTTCCGACCTGCAAATAGTAAAAAGAAAGGAGTCAGGAGGGAAGAAGGATGGTACTGGACAATAGAAACCAAAGCAAACCTTATTAACCAACTTATCAACAAACACAAAATAATAACAAAATAAAAAAGCAACAAACACGAGACATTCATAATATCCAACTATATGTGAGAACAGAACATTCCAGATATAGCAAACTCATTTCAGTTATTAAACAAAGAAAACACAAATATCTTTGTTATAGGCAAGGCTCTGATCAGCAGTGTTACCAAAGAGTTGAGCTAATTCAACACCTCATTTTATCACCTTAGCGCCTGCTGGTTTTATAAAAAAAATTGCATGACAGAACAGAAAAGGAGACAGAAGTGAAAGTAAGTAAAAACAACAACGATGTCAAACAAGTAGAAAAACAATCATTTCTTCTGTCAGTTTCTATACTTTCTAAAACAAAATGTGAAATATGCTAAACACCAAAGTTTCAATAATCACAAACTGTAACTAAGTTTAACAAACAACAAAGGACTTGAGCAGCAAAATAATTGATCAGTCCTACCGTGTTTTTCCAGGTTAAATACATTCAGCAGATGAATAACCTAAGCAGGCACGGGGGAGTTTGGGCATCTGTGCACATTCTGCTAAGCACGTTATTTTTGGACACAGTCCTGCCCAGCAGACAAATACAGTTGTGTTCAAAATGATCTAAACCCTGGGAAATGTATATATAGATCTATTTTCTGATTTTATATGACAGTTAAATGACATTAACCTAAAACAGTATAAAAGGGAAACAATTCTTCCCAGTTTTATATTAAATTAAAGTATGGCATGTTGGAAAGTATATTAATCTCAACTATTGGCAAAGAGGCGTTTATGGTATTGCAATAAAGGAGGGCTTCTTATAATTCCTGACAAACCTTTTTCCTATCTTCATGTATTACATACTTAATCTTTTCTAATGACCTCCAAATCTTTGAATTTGGAAGACCTCTTCACTATTATTGTAAGCTTTAACTCCCTCTGATGTTCTCGTGTGAAGCTATAGACAGAACTCTGACTGAGTCACTTTAAAACACGAATATTCAATGAAAAGAAATGGGTATGTTCATTTAAAAGGTTATTATAAGTCTATGTCAGACAGGGGTGTAAATAACTTGTTAATTATCAAATAAACTTTAGGTAACATAGAAACTTTGAGGAAAGATTCAGGATGTGGATCTACTTGCAGAAGCTGTTTTGGTAAATAGAAAAAAAAACGGATGGCAAAAATATGAAAGAAATATTCATGCTGCAAAGTTTGGACCCAACTGACCACGTGAAAAAGCTTTCCATAGTCACCATGGTAACGGAGAGCCGCTTAATTTTGGTAAAAAGAAAGATGCATTTTTGACATATATTTTCGTAAGAATACAGTAGTCATTATAAACTGAAACGGTAATCTAAAACTGACTTGGTGACATTTTGTTCAGCCAGCGAAAAAAAAAAAAACAATTTAACATATTTTACCCGCACCACCTGTATAACTATTAGTGATAATAATAATTAAGAACCGTAAATTAATCTATATCGTGAAGTTGAAGTTAGACATAAAGCAACAGTATATAAATTCCGTCTAAAAGTAGAAATTTCCAAAAATAATATATATGTGTATGGATTTTTGTTTTAATCCTAGAAAGCATCAGATAGTTGATGTATTCTGTCTATTCACTCATGTAAACAAAATGAAGACCAGGCGCGCGAAAATGTGGAGTAAAACCACCATGAGCACGTTTCAAAACAAACACAAACATGTGCTGAATTGACAAAAGTTGGAAATAGAGAAGCCCCTTGCAGCATGGATCAGATCCCCAAGATAGGGGACCGGAGAGAACACGGTAAACAAAGGCCTGTTTCTGACTGCCAGCTCCATTTTGAACAATGCGGCTTCGTTTCTGTTTTGGGCTAAAAATAAAAAGCTGCACTTTAGCTGCTGCAAATGTGCTTTGCCAAACTGTGTGCACTTGCAGACCCACGTACCTAGAGTGCTTCCGAGCGTGCTGTGGCTCCTGAAACTACTCTCAGTACAGTAGCTGGCATCCTCATCATCTGGTAGGTCCTCCAAATAGTCAGAGTCGTTTCCCAAGGCCTCTTCATCTTCTAGATCCGACGACGGATTGTCGTTCAATTCGTCTTCGTCAGACCGGTAGCTTAAATTATCATCCTCCTCGTCGCTGTTATCGTCGTAGACCACCTTGGTTTGAGGTCGCCTCACTCCGCCTCTACTGCCGCGGCCACCTCTGGACCCCCTACCTCTGCCTCTTCCCCGCGATGCCGCTGAAGCCGCCGCGATGGAGGCTCCAACTTTCCTACGGCCCCGCGACGAATGAAAGTTCTCTCGGCCGAGAATATCTGTATCCACCTCCACGGTTCCAATGCTGCAAACCGCGCCACTTCCTCCCCGCCCTCGACCCCGTCCTCTTCCTCTCCCCCGTCCTCGCATCCCTCTGCTCCTGCCGCCCCGAGAGCCCCGGACTGGCCCGGGAGAGCTTTCCCGCATCACGGCTGCCTGTTTGGGCGGCCTTCCTCTTCTCCCCCTCATTGTAAGAGATAGGCTCCTATGTTCCGCTTCAATTTCGGTGCTCGAAGGAGCCGCACACACCGGTGGAAAATTGGAAGAAGAAAATATAGAGTCCGCCGACGGTCCCTAATTGGTCCCCACAGAGCCCTGGTCTCAGTTCAAAGGTGGAAAGCTCGAACTGAATGGCCGGTGCCCCGCTCTGAGTCGTCTGCAGACGCCATTTTTCTTCTCGACTCTCCCTCCGTTGAAAACACAGCAGGCCTCAAAGCTGCGTAAAGTTACACACAAGCAGTAACTTCCAAACCGGAAGCAACCGTTTTTCCTTTAAATGACTAAGTACTGATAATAATAAAAAAATAGCAACGTGTGCAATTTAGAATCACAAACTTAATCAAACTGAGTATGGTATTACAGTTCATATAGTTTAAAACAATCGGAGGACAAGACTGAAACAACTTAGTATCAATAGGTTTATTTAAGCACTTCCGGAGAAGTGATTTTCACCTCTAGCTTGACACGGGCAAACCTGAATTAATAGGCGGTCACGTGACTCCATTCTACAACAGACGCAATGGCCGTAGTTCATAAAATTACTTATCCGTGCTAACGTTAGTGCATTTAACTAGATTTTGGTATGCCTCTATGAGTAGATGTAAACACAGATGGGATGCACTGTTGTAGATCATCTACTCCACTATCCTCTTATCTCATGTTTTCATCCATGACGCCATGTCGTTGCATAGGGCAAAGCAAACCACACTAAGCTATGGATGTACGAGTCTGAACTTAAAGTTTGTGCCATTCACATTGTCACCAATTAGTTGCTTCTTTCTTAAAACATTTACTTTATTTCTCTTTTCTGAATACAGATACTAACCATATGTTTTCTTGTTAAGTAAAAGCTTTAAAAGACATCGATATTATCGCTTCACAAATCAGTCTAAAACACAAGTTTAACATCTCACTCTTTGGTACAACTACCGGTCCATCAAATTTCATCACACAATGACGTATGATACAGGTTGTCGTGGCCGAGTGGTTAAGGCGATGGACTAGAAATCCATTGGGGTCTCCCCGCGCAGGTTCGAATCCTGCCGACAACGATGTTTTTTTTTCTGATAAATATTGTGGTAATTGTTTACTACCGCAAGACCAATTAGCAGTTTGTCACGTTGCATCAATTACGTCAAAAATTATTTTGTGTAGCTTGTGCAATATTTTAGATACAGTGATTTTTTTAATGCAGTCCAATCAATAGAATGATCCTACTAAAGGTATGTACCAGTAAAATTTTTTTTCATACATAGCATACATTTTCTCCATTGCTCAAAAGGGAGCTGGCATTCTGTTCATTAGGTTAGATTATATGCTTATTACATAACATTCCCATAACCCAATACCCAAACCAAACATAATTATCAATACTTAATGAGAGATTCAAACTATGCCCAAAGACAAAACTACAAATGGCTTCTATATAATAATCAACATGAAGAATGTTTTTACTGTTGGGATCCGGAGCCTGTCTACCACCTTTTCTCCAGCAGAGCGCGCCGTGGGTCTCCTGGGCTGGAGCTCTCTACGCACCTGATGATCATCAGCCCATCAAGAGACCTTCCTACATAAGCAGCAGTCAGACCTTGCTTCTACGCCGCAGTGTTGACCTCGTTTGGAAGCCTGACTCCTGAAGCTCTGTGTGAGCTCTCTGTTCCTCCGCCTGCCAGCTCGGGTGAGCTGAGCCTCGTGAA
>JAUZNJ010020054.1:0-17209 GCA_034780135.1 Jordanella pulchra | reverse complement strand
TATATATATTAGCCAACGTCTAATGGCAAGACCTGGTGGTTTTCTGTAAAAAAAGATAAACCAATAGCATAAACATAACAAAATAATAAAGCTTACAATGATGATTTATGTAACATCATGACTCAATGTTACACTTAAGAAAGTTTTGAAAAATTGTTTATTACTGTTTAGCCTATTTCTTTATTTTACTGTTTTGCATCGAACTGTCATGGCTGAACACCTTTTCCTTTTTTGGCGCGCTAAATATTTTTATCAAAATTCATCTTTCCATTTGTTTTCTTGATTGTTTAAGCAGTTTAAATTTTAAAGATGCAACATGCAAAAGCAGTTTCAATTCCCCTTAAACTTGGAGTGAATGTTCTGTTGCCTCAGCGGGATGGGTGGGAAGTAGCAGAGCTGTGCAAAGTTGCAAACGAAACGTTCAAAAAGCTTCAAATTCATCATATCTTTTTATAACACAGCTCATTGTTTAAACCAGCTTCCATGTTTCTTAAAGGAAAGGTTTCCTTCTCCTGCACAAGGATTTTTGACTTGTTTCATGAGCTACTTCTTTTAAGTTGTTACAGAGGTTTATATATATATATGTATATGTGTGTGTGTGTGTGTGTGTGTGTGTGTGTGTTTTCTGTAAGCTCTTTAATCAATAGCTTTTTACTTGTTCTCTGTACTTGTACTGTTCTCTCAATGCCAATCAGAGAAACAGCAATGCTAATCTTCGCTTTCCTTTCTTTTCTTTTTTCAAAGATCCGTAAGAACTCAGTTCCGCAATTTGGAAAATAATAAAGTACATGAGAGGCACAAACGGGGCTAATCGTTTGTTTAGATTAGAAGTTGCACCACCCACTAATCTTGTTCAGTGGGGAAAACAATGAAAGCACAATTGCACAATAATTACCATCTTGTAATGTCACTTTTGATTTTGAACAGCTGGTGTAATGTGTCTGTTTTTAACTGCTCAGCCATGTAAAGAAAATCAATGCTGACAACAGACTTGAGAGGGTTTCTTTAGTCTTTGTATTATTTAATATCATGAATATAATATTGCTTTGAAATTCGAAACAGTATCACATTTTCAACAACAAGCTATACTCTGACCACAAATATGGGCAAAGCATTGTATGCTGGTACAGTTTATTTTTTTTCCACTCCTTATCAAATCCCATTCATCTTCTTTACCTTAATCAATAGAAATTGTCATTAATGGTTTTACTAACGGGCTACAGTGCTCTAAACATAACAGTACCTACAGGACAAGATCAGTTAGTCAGATAGAGGCCGGGAAATAGACTTGACCTTTCTGTTTGACCTCTCTCAAGACAGGATTGATACAGAGGTCCTGTTTAGCCAGTGATGTGGGACCACAAGTTACCTTTTGGTTGTGAGTTAGGTATTCATCTTGGGGGGCAGTGGAGGAGCAGAAGGTGTACAGATTTAGATATAACTGTCAGTGATGCTGATCGGCCCTCTCTCCCTCTCCTTTTTACCGTTTTTCCCACTGCTTTGTGCACTAATTCAACCCTCGCAAACACACTCACATCGGTTGCTCCCCTTCAACTCACAGCTTGGTGTCCGGAAACTTGAACGTTGGGGTGAGCTACACAGGGAAAATACGAATGTTAAAAAAAGAGGACCGGTACATGCACAGCCACATCATGCTACCAAAAACTTGCTTTAAATAGCTGCTCTTCATTAAAGTGTAATGCTTTTTATTTCTTTTTTTTTTTTCTTTTTTTTTTTTTTAATAGTGTGCAGCCATACGAGAGCAGGTTGTCTTGGTGACACACAAAATGGTGGTGGTGGTGGGTAAGGGGAGGACGAGTGTGACAAAAATTGATAGAACGGTGGATGGGAATGAATGAGGATGTAAACTGTGAGAGGGAACATAAAAGGCATATGGCAGATGAAAGAGTGGAGACGAGACGCTGCTACAGTACAGTACACACAGACTGCTCAGGCCAAGTGCATCAGAGGGGACAAAACACAAAGACACTGCCAAACATGCATCATCAGAGGAAGCTAACAGATAAAAGTCGGAACAAAGTGGCAATGACATAACCACAGCGCCGGACACACAGCAGCTACATCTAAAGAGTCTCCAGACACACTGTCTTTGGAGAGGACCTCGGTCCCTCACTTCTCCTGCGGCACACAGAGAAACAAGGACAGCAGCCAGTGATGCAGCAGTCCAAACTTCCACGAGGACAGACAGAAACAAAGCATACAGGACACACGGCTGGCAGTGCACAGGGGGGGCGGGCGGATTAAGAACCAAATATCTCCATTTCACAATCAGCATCCTTTTTTAATCACAGTGCAGGAGGAAAAATCATCATGTTTTCAGCTTTACAAATCTACCACATGAACCGGACACCAAAACGAGACTTTAAGATTTCAGCTCTTTAAGGTAAAGTGACATACTTTAAGTGTTCTGTACCAAATTTAGAAGTGGTGATAAATAAAAACCCAACTATTTAATATACATGTATAATAAGCTACGCAATAAAGGGAAATGTGCACCAAACTGTGCCGGGGGGGGGGCTCATATTACACCCCTGTTAAAGAGACAGCTCAGGATTTTTTTATGTTTTAAGTGGAGCAAAGTTAAAACTTCATAAGAGTTTAATATCATACCTGCAGCACATAATTGTTTTGGTGTCTTCATTGAGCACAAATTCTAATTAGCTAGTCCTGGAGGCTGAAGCTATCGGCTGATCTAAAAGGGCCAAAATGAAATTGAAACCTAGTATCTTTACTTTTTAAACATTTTAAGATGCTAAAAAGAAATTCTCATGTTGGGAGATTATTGTAATAGAGACTGTTAATTTTTTGAACAGGAAACAGACATGGTAGTTGGTGCAACAGCTATTAATTCCTACATTAAACATGTATTGAAAATTGACCATGCAAACAGTGTTATTGATAGTTGAACAAAAATAAAGTTCATAAATGGGGGGAACCTTTGGCAAACACTATTTTATGTATTGACACGCTGCATCACTTTTTTTCCAGTAGTTACTGTATGTACAGTATAACTACTATTTTACAAGCTTAATTTAGTATACATTAATTTGAACCCTTTCAGTTGTGATATTGGTGTAAAAATAAACAAGAAATGTTCCCAAAGAGCCTCCATTCTTATCAATTTAAGAGCTAAAAATGAAAAAAATAATGATGGAAAGTTCAGGACGTATTATTTTCACGTTATAACCGTGTTAATGCGTAGTTCATTTAGTAAAGACATTTTAGTAAATTTAAGATCCAGAATATGAGCCCATTTTTATCCTCTGTGTATATTTGCTTGAACAAATTAATATTTAGACCTACTAAAAATATGAATAAAACAATATACATTTTAACATTTTTGCAAAAGACAAATTCACTGCTAAATACACCATAAAAATAAGTCAATGTAAAAACCTTAACATGTCATTCAATTTAGCGTAGTAATCAGTATTCTCATGATATAACTCTTAGAAATATAGTCACAGAAATAGTAAAACAACACAAAGCTAAGGCTGTAAATTAAATAGCCTCTCTGTTAAAACCAACTTAGTTTAAAACAGCTGTAGAGAGGGAGCAAAGAGCTCCTTTACATCATGCTAGGTGCTGCCTCAGCCCTTTTGACGTGCACCTGAGCAAAGGTTTTTCTTGTCTCACCTTCATTATAAGATCACAAATATTTTATCATTATTTCATTGATCCAACAGAGGTCTCTAAGATGAAAGGAGGATGTAACCAAACCAATGGGTGAAGTTTTTAAAGATAAACATGGTTTCAAAACTGGAACCTTCTGATTATGAGGAAAATCTTTGGCTTGTGGGCCTGTAACACATTTTACTTATTTGGCTTTATCCCACGAGCCGAAAACAACCTTTAGATTAATTGTTCTTTCTTAATTGTCCCCAGGTCTGAGCGGTAAACTGACATTGTCACCAGGATGTATCTTGACTCTCATCCAAAAGCCACCCTGCAACGATCCAAACAAGTACAGACAAAGAATGAAGTTCTTATTAACTTCAAAATCAATCACATGATGGTCATTGATAGCATACGTTTCTGTATAAACCCAGACAAGCAGAAAAGTGGCTTTAGGGTTCATAGAGTAATGTAGAAAAATAAAAGGGTCTTTGTCCCTTTGGGAACTCTGCTTAGCTTCACCCTTCAGCTCATTTGGATTTATGAATGAAGACACCAAAAAACTTTACCGAGTTAAGAAATCACCTCACTTAAAAACACCAGAGCAGTCTCTTTAAAGAAATGTTCTCGTGCCGAGTATAAAAATAAGTGAAACATGGGACTATTGTCGATATTTTAGTTTTTTTTCCACTTTTTTTTTAGAATTCTTTTCATCATTTTACCTCAAATTGAGATATTTACCATCTCTTTTCGATTACTTTCCATCTTTAAAAAAGTATCACAAAATGCACTAATACTCCACTTGCACTGTAAGAAAGCAAAGTTTTAAAAGGGATAGTGCTCTTTTTTTTTTTTTTTTTCCAAACACAGTGCTTTTAGTTTCGCTTTTTTCAAATGAAGATTTGCAGGCTCTCAGCGCTACCATTAATGCTAACAGGCACTGGGCAGAACAAGGCCAGACTCATCTCAACAAACCTGTACCATCATCTAAGTAACATCTTCCCAGCCAGTCACAATTAAATACAGCAGAAAATCCAAAAAATGTATTTTTTTGTTGTTTTTTTTTTTTCTCCTTTCCCTCTTTAAAAACTGGTTGGAGGCGTGCAGCTGTTGGGTGCTGGAGTTTGGCAGGATAGGGGATTAGGTGGGATTTTTACTTGATTATAGATATCGCAACATCGTGTAGGAAGGTTTCAGTTCTCAGTCAGCTTTGAGTTCAGACATCAGTGATCGATTTGTGACCAATCCTTTTTGTGGTCTTACTATGAGTACTGTACAAATGAGTAAAAAAATACAGGTTGTTTGCTGCATGTTGCTGTTTTTCTTTCACTTCTATATTTATATATATTTGTCCATCTTGTATCCCATGCTAGCAAAGCAGCCTCCTCATAGTGCCTCACAGTGGTAGATGCCTGGTAAGACAGGACAGGCTACAGATGGAGAAAGGAAAAAAAAAACTTGTAACTTTCTTGAAACCAAACAAATTAATTAATAAATTAAAAGCCCAAAAATATACTTGGAAATGTGAACATAAAATTCTTATTCTACTGATCTGAGGCTATATCTATGGGAGTCTTAAAGGAACAGATCAACATTATGAGAACACTGTCAATAATACAATAAAATAACAATAGTGATTACAGTAGTAATTAGTAATAATACTAAGTAATATTCACCGATGATAAAATAATATCATGTGATAATTTGGTTATCTATAACTTCCTGTTACCCTGTAGTAGCAATAATGTGATTAATGTGATTAATTAAATGATTTATACCAATATTAGATATATATAATTTAATGTGCAAAAATTGTTATCAAATTTGTTTTCCCTGCATCATAAATATAAAATTCTAATTTCTTTTGCTGTGTTTATTATCTATCGTCCTCTAATTCTATGGCTGCTGCAGGGATTATTGCTGATGCAGTTTCAATTTATGATGAAATTTATGAGTTCTACTCCAAATCTGGTAAACAGCTGGAGCTGTGCTGAATGTTTTGTAATTGCAAACTTAGATTTTGACCCCCAGAGTGACTAATTTTGCACAAATGAAAGAATATGTTTGCATAATGTTCCAAACAAAGTTTGTGGCATCTCCTTAAAAATATTAAAGATTATGAATATTCTCAAATCTCTGCAAGAAAATAAAAAAAAATCCTAAAATGTCAAACTGTTCATTTAAGAGTTAAACCCACAGACCAGTTTAACCTTACACAACATCTCTAAAAATACTTGAACTTGCTGTGAAGTCAAGTCTGAACAAATCAAAAATGAACATACTTGGTTTGCCTGTGGAGAAAACCGAGAGAAAAGAAAGGAAAACAAACAAAAAAAATGTCTTGAAAGAGGAAGAAGAAGAATAAAGATGCAACCTCTGGGAGCTATCGGGGATTTGGAGGCAGATGCAAGTTGTCAGGAAGAGGAGGATGAGGAGGAAGAGGCAGTTTGGTCAAGAGAGAGAGCAGGGCCACTGTAAAATGAGATCAGTCCAGGATCATCCGTTCCAAGGCTCCGCCATTGGCTGCAGCAGCAACAGGCGAGGGAGGCTGCCGGGGATGTTGGGGGAGCTCAGGAGTGTTTGTCATGGCATGTAGGAGGTCGGCGTGGGTTGCTGGGCAGGGCAAAGGAAGGTGCAGGAAGAGGCAGCCCTGAGGGATGCTATACCATCACAGTGAGAAGGCACGGGCTCACATGTATATATATCTCTCTTCAGTGTGTGTGAGAGAAAGAGATGAGCAGATAACCGGATGCAAGGGGGAGGCGAATAGCACAGGGAAGGTGCAGTGAGGAGAGGGCAGCTGTATGTGTGTGTGTGTGTGTGTGTGTGAGAGTAGGGGGGGCGGGGGGGACGGGACGTTCCTGCCTCAGAATATGGTGGTCTCATACTTGGTGCTGACGGGACGCCTGTTGGATTCTCGCTGGTCACAGAGCCAGGTGGTGCTGCCCAGCGACTGCATGTCGGCATCCATCTCCAGGGGGTCAATCTGCCGGAGGGGGTGGGGGGGTGGGGAGGGAGGAGGGACGAGAGGAGGAGGTGTGAGATGTGTGGCAGTGGAGGCCATTTGCGCCACACTGGCGAGTCCTCAGCTCACACACGTATATATGGATTAGAGGTACAGTCAGTCCAGTGATCAGGTTATAATCACAGACACTGAGGGCTCAATCCACAGAGAATGGATGACATTTGACAGAGAAAACTCAGCTTCTGTAAGCGGCAGCAGCAAACCAAACACATGACTCTTTGGACGGTAAAGAATAAAGTTTAGAGGCACCACTGGCTCTTTCAAGATGCCCATTTCTTTAGACATTAAGCTGAAAAAATTACTTTAAAACAGATTTTTTTTTTAAAAATTGAAGATAAGCATTTTGTCAGTTTACAACCATCCCTCTGAGACAACCTTGGCATCGTTTATAGAGTTGAACAACCAGGAGTTTTTAAGAAACTAAGTCACATGACTCTTCCCACAAAACCAATTCTAGCTTCATTTTCAGCTCTTATATGTAGGATGGAGATGAGAGAAAGGGAAAGTAAAGGGATGAGGAGGATAATGAGATCAAAAAAATATTAAGAATCGCAAAATTAAATAGTCAATAGTGCAAGGAAAAATCCCCAGAAAATAATGTAATAAATTGATCAAAGGGAAGTTTGTGTGTAAGCAGATGTATGGTGACTAAGGGCTGAAAAAAGGAAAGGAAAGAGAAGGACCTGGATTCCAGGGCTAACAGAGTGCAACGGGAGGAAGGAAGGACGGTGGGTAGTACACGTGTGACAGTGACAGCAGCGGCATTCGAGCAGAGGGGCGCCCTGGGAAGCAGGAGGACCAAGAAGACAAGAACAAAGACATGTTATAATAAAGAAGGCAGGAGAGGAGCATTAAATGGACAGTGAAGAAATCCAGCAGCAGAATAGTGATTCCATTTTCAAAATAAAAAAAAAAAAAAAATAATAATACGGTTTCCTATCAGGGATTTTTGGCTCTGAACATTAACCGTCCAATCCTAGTTAGCAGCAGCATCAGCTCATGACGGCGGCTGGCTGGAGCTTTGGATTTCTACACATGCTGAGGTGGCGTGCACGTTGCAGTCGTGAGGGTGGAACAGAATGTGATTAATTAAACATCATGTTCATTTGTTTTGTCACGGGCAGCAGCTCTTTTGCATGCCTGACAAATATGGAGGGATTATGAAACAGAGAGTAAAGGCGTGTGAAAAATCCTTTACTCATCCTACGGAGGTGTAAGACGACCAGAGACCAAAACAAACTAAAAAGTAACCTCAGATTATACTACAGATCTAATTTGTGGTTGTTTGGTGTCTCCAGCATTTTATCCTTTGGCACAGTTGTTATTAAATACATTTCATTTATTCTTTGGCATTGAACCAAGTTCAAATCCTAGCATCTTAACTTCTTTTTTATTTATTTTTGCATCTCTGTGAATTTTTAGCCACAGTTTCATTTTGTTTCCGCATCTTTTCTGCATTTACGCATCTGTCAGAGTAACTCGAACGAGCATTGAATTTGGCAGACACTTACTAATTATCCATTACCATAAAAGCCTTTCCTAATTACTTTAAAACAAAGAGCAAGAGAGGGGTGTCAGATTTTTCCACATCATCTCTGAAATGCTGGAATTAGATGTGGGTTCGCCACATGGATCAGCTGCTTATGCGGGGGCTGACTATTTGCTTTAGGCTTAGCCTTTTTTGTGAAGCCACGCACGCTGCTGTCAACTACGTCCTTAGGACTGCCTTCAGTGTTTAAAACAGTTCAGGGCAGGGCGGAGGGGGGGTTTTGGTAACCTCAGGAGAATATAATTCTGGTTAAAAGAAAACTCACACTTTATAGATCTACTACACAGAGTTTAAGTATATCTAATTTGTTTTTATATAATTAATTTACTTTTTTATCACTTTTATTTATATATAGAGCTGTATAGAGGTCCCTTTAAATCCAGTATAAAAAAGCCTCTTGTTTAGTTTCCTTTTACTATTTAATCTGTTAACTGAAGCATCTTTAGACAGAGTATTTAATCCAAATGTTTCCTCATATGCTTTAAAAATTCTACTGCAGTGTATTGTCTGTGTAATTTACTTCTGTTCATGTACGACTCTTTGAATGGTCTTATTACTACAAAATTAAATTTTATAAAATCTGGGTTTCAGTTTATTAAAAAAACAGCTTCCCAGAAAACTAGTTTATTACAAAAGGACAATTCTAATTGATTTTTAAATGTTATAGAAGTCGTCCAGCAGACACCGATTAAGATCCTGAATAAAGAAGATCTGCCACCAGAACTAAGTACTAGTGAAGTTGACTGTATTCAAACATTAAATGGAAAGTTGAGTGGAAAGAAAAAAAAAAAACATTGTACCAAAAGTGGCACAGCCAAAATATTGGATGCGTTTTAAAATTTGCACAGTCAGTGATGCTTTAATGAGCCAAGTCATCTGCTGTGGTTTACCGCATCAGAAGTCAGCACCATCCATCTACCAGGAGGATTCAGAGCAGTTCATGCATCCTCGTTAACAAGCTTAATGAGATGCTGATTTCCTTCTCAAGCAGCTGTCGGGTATCTCTCCATATTACCAAAATACTGATAAAAAAATCCTAAAAAACATTGTCCGCACAGACAAGATGCTAATTAAAGGGTTAATTACCCTGGTATCGCAGTACAGGATTAGAAGAAGTATCTATGGGATTTATGCTAGATGAGTTTGCTGTCAAGAGGAAGATTAGAGACTAGAGGCCCAACAATGGAGAGAGGATAAAGGCTTCCATTAAAACAACCTGGGCTTCATTAAGTCCCCAGCAGTGATCAGACCGACTGCTTCCACGCCATGACTGAGCGATGCAGTGATTCATTCAAAGAGAGCTGCAACTGCTGACAGGGTGTGGACTTCATTTTCATTGGGTGGACATTTTAGTTTCTTTGGTTGGTCTCATGTAATATAATTTTCTGAGAAACCAAAGTTAGAAGTTTTATTAGCTGGAAGCCAACATTTTTGAAAATGAAAAGAAATAAATGCAATTCAGAAATTGAAATATAAGTAGGTATTTTTTCTTGACATTAGTGTACTTTCCTCCATTTTGAACAGGTAAGACAAAAGAGAGAGGTTTAAAATAAAAAAGAAAACGACTCATATCATTTCAAGTGCATAATATCTAATTATCCCATTTTAAGGGTAAAATACTCATTTTATTGGCAGATCATCTTACTGACGAGCAAAAATGATTTAATATACACATATTTTAATACATTTTTACTTATTTTTAGATATTTTCTTTTTAGCACATTGATCACTAATTTTATAATGAATCTATACTTTTGGATTAAAATACAAGTTCTCAGTAGTACAAAGAGGCCAATATATTTGGTTAATAGCGCTGATAAAGTCGGTTAGTTTCAGGTGTCCTGCCGTGTCATCAGATATATAGCTGTTAATAAGACAACATGTAAACAGTGAAACCGTTTAGGTTGTAACAACTGGAAATGTGTGGGTTTGGGCTTAGCAGACTGTTAACGGCTCTTTGGAGATGATGTATAAAAGCTGTTTAAACCAACAACATTCTGCAGCAGCACAAACCATTAAATGTAATCACAGATGACAGGAATCAGTCCCCATCTCATCTAAAAGCTAAACACTGAGCCAGGCTCATTATGCATATGTGTGCATATACTCCATATTTTATAGTGAGAGGCAGGTGGTAAAACAAAATGATTTGTGTTTCTGCATAAGCAGTTGGTCCTGCGGTATGCGCGCTTTCAGGTGACAGTGATTGCTGAATGTCTATTACATGCCTGCTGAAAGGTCAATATGTCAATACACCACCCGGGGGGTTGGTGAACATTTTCGCAGCCCACTTAATCAGAGGTGAGAACTTGCGGGCGTGTCCGCCCACCGGGGGGAATGAGCACTTAGAAACGGCAGCGAATATTTCATCTGACTGTAAGCAACAAATAAAGCTTTCATTCATCATTTTTTTTTTTCATATATGCACCGATTGAAAATCTCCACTGATCAGGAGTGACTTTCAGTGCTGTGGGGTACATAAGAGGAAACTGGTGGGAAAGTAATGACTCATCACTTTTTTTTCCCCACACACAGCAAATCTTCCTTTGTAGGTGGCCTGTTGGGAATTGAGTAGGGAAGGGTAAAAAAAAAAAAAAAAAAATCGGTCATAAGGTCTGTGTATATTTTCTAAAATAATGACTCCACAGCTGCATATTTCTGCCTGTTCTAGACATTATTTCAAAATAAAACAAAAAATCCTTATAAATGTCATGTTTTCTCTTCTTTTTAGATACTCACCGCTGATCTTCTCATGCTGTTCCACGACTGAGACACTGGGCGGCTGGTTTTGGTTTCGATGAACTCTGAGCCCAGAGATGTTGGAGGCACATAGTGTCTCGCCCTGGACTGCACTGCCATCTGATAAGCCACCTCAAATGCCTGCCCCAGTGTTAAGATAATCTCATAGGTCTGGATCTAGGTTGGATAAAAGAAATGGAGCATAACAGAGGAAAAGGTTAAGACAACAGAAATGGTACAGCTCTGTCTCAGTGGCCTGTGTTACAGGTTATGTAGGTTTTATATGCAGGTTATATTACAATATTTGATGTTAAATTTAAAACAACAGGAAGCTTAAATTAATAGGTAATTATTCAGCTGACTTGTAATGATGTTTGGTTGTAGAGATATAGAAAAAAAATCTGAAAAGTGTGGCATTCATTTTGATTCATTTAGGATAAGATATTTTTGCACCACTATGCAAGTTGAACAGACAGAATATACTTCAATATGAATGTATTACAGGATTGAATTCATGTTTATTATTGTATATTGTAGAATCGTATATTACTTTTGTTGTTACTATTATTACTGAAGGCGGTTTCTTGTTTTACACTTTAATTAGGACATAGGAATGAATAGTGAATATGTGTGATGACGTGTTTTAGATTTTTATTAATAATATATTATTAATAATATAAAAATGCAAAGATAAAAAAATTCAGATTCCAATCAAGCCAGTTAATGAGATAACAGCGGAAGAAAAATGTGAAAAAGATGCTTGGCAGGTTTAAATACAGGCAGCTGATGGGACTAAAAGAAAATATTTTTTTGTTTTTTTGTAGAAATCCTGTCTTGGAAAAATACCACTCGTTTTCTTTGTTTTTCCTCAAAGTTCCAAACTGGTTTGAATACTTACGACTTCAACAGTACTGAAGACATGACAGAAGTGGTGTCCACTCTTTGAATCCTTGGTGATGTAAGCAAACGTACAGAGGTCATCCGGGTCCTGGGCGGCACACGAGATGTTTCTGATTTCATGCTCTGCAACTATAGTCTGTTGGGATAGGAAATGTAAAAAGCAATCAGTCTCCATTAAGCTGATAGAATCGCTTGTGTTGAACTGTTTGATAATACAGAGGCTAACATGAGCGTACCTTTGAGGCTGCATCGATGAACTTGACACCTCTGTAGGTGATGGACAGTATGACAACTGGGCCCTTTTTCGAATCCTTCGATTTCTAGAATAAACAAGATTCAAATCATGTTTTTTTTTCTAAGATAACCAACAGTTACTAAAATAAGAGCAGTGGGACTTTCCACATCATATTTTTTAGAATTTAAAACCTTTCAGTTGTTAATTGTTGTTCTTTTACTGGGATCTATTGATTATTAATTTTGAAAAGTAGTTCAATTGCCGTCATTATGAGCATGAATGTTGAATTTAAGACATTTTTCTCCCAGGTTACGCAATTTAAAGTTATGCTTATACAACCATCGATATTTATAAATCAGTCAGCAAATTAGAGCCCAACCACAAAGGTTTTGTCACCATGTCAACCTTAGTTACAGTGAAACCATACTGAGGGCCAGTACAACACACAGTAGTGCTTGTGCGTTGCTCGAAATAGATGTAAAACTTCAGGGCTGCTGTATTCCATATTATTCAGTTTTACCTCAAAGTAAACAACTAGATGGTTAAAACTTGAACTCGCCTAGGTGCCCCATTAGAACAACCATTGCAAACAAACACCAGAAACGATGCCTTAAGGGATAAACCAGGCTAACTTGATGGTTTTCCAAAGCTCTAACTTTAGCCCAACAGATTTAAAGGTTTCCTGCATATACAGCCAAATTCTGGTGAATTAATTAGCTAATGTTAATCCTGAATTTTGATATTCAACAAAAAACATGTTTGGTCCAACTTTCTAGGGGACACTTGGAGTAAATGTGTGAATTCATTAAAATCTAGTATAAAATTATAACCTGTGCACCCTTTTTAAATATATACAAGCTGTTCATTGCATTATCTTTCAACTATAAAACAAATATCTAATTATGAAAATTTAAACATTTAATAATAGCCCCATATCCCCTTTATTAGGGTATCTAAACTCTGGAACAGAATTATGCAAACTTTTTGTTTAGGTCAAAAAAAGAAAAACAATCTCTCAAACGTACCCTTATTTTTGCGCAGGCATCTTGCGTGGATTCAATCCCTCGTAAATCCCTGATTATCAATGATCCTAAATACTGAGGGATAAAATGCAATATCATCAATCCTAATGAAAGATTAGACATCAAGGAAAAGAGAACATTCACTGTGGGATCATATCAGGTGAAATCTTTTCACCTGGGGTGCTGAAGACAGAAAAGGATACTTACTGTTGCCTCGTACCTGCAGGAGTCCAGGATGAGCTTCTCAGGCTGGTGATGCCAGGCAGACACGGTGGCGTACGTGGCGGACTGGCTGTGGGGCCGGAAGTTTAATCGAGACTCTTTGTGCCGATCACTGTGTCTCTCCTGCAGAAATGCAGAGTCACAGCCCTGGTTCACATCTCTTCATTCTACCTTACACAGCTAAGAGAGGGATTTTACCTAAACTTTGGGTAAAAGATTCAAAAGAAAATAATTTTTGACTCCAGATACTCACTGCCGAGTTAAAAGACCTCTAACTGCTGCATATTAAAGTAAAAGCATCTGAAGTCTGTCTGGTCAGCACTTTATAGTAAGGCGCTTTTTTTCTTCTTTTTTTTTTTATATTCGAGCAAGCTCATTAATATTCATGCATGTTCAGCCTTTAGGTCAGTGCAGGATGTGCTGAGCTCTTTCATAAATCACATGTACTTAGTATAATACTACACTAACGCTCTATCAAAAGATCTATGGATTGAAGATGTCATTCTCACTTAGCAGTGTAACATATTCCCATTTTTGTTGTTTTTGGGATGTTCCTGTGTCTTTTTCTTTCTTGGCCTCAGTGAGTCAGACACCAGGATTGCAACTGGGCTGTTTGTGTCACAGCTTGACCTTTAGCAAATGCTAAAATTTGATCACAAGGATATTTTTAGCTCATTCTCTTGCAAAATAATCCAAGACGCTCAGGGAGGATGATCTGAGCTTTGTGTGATGAAAAACAGCTGCAGGGCAGGGTTATAATTCGGGAGGGATATTTTAATTTTTAGTGTCGTTTTTATGAGAAATGAATGATTATATGCAAAGTCAAGAAGATAAATCCAACAGAGAGAACAGACTTCACCATAAATTCAAAATGAATGGGTCATTCCCATTTCTTAGTGTTTATTTTGCAGAGAAATGTTTTGACCAAAGCCAAACCTTTGAGCTGCAGTTTTTTTTTTTTTATTATCTATTTCTGTGATCCTGACCTAAAAAAGCTGGAATAAATTCATTCAAGT
This sequence comes from Jordanella pulchra, assembly GCA_034780135.1. NCBI lineage: Eukaryota > Metazoa > Chordata > Actinopteri > Cyprinodontiformes > Cyprinodontidae > Jordanella > Jordanella pulchra. The sequence continues at coordinate 2,865 of JAUZNJ010020054.1, read as the reverse complement.
GTTTCAACCTTTAGGGATCTTGGACATATCATTAATATCTGCAATGAGTTGCAGTTTTTATAACCACTGAACTCTGCTGTGGGACCTAAAGTGTTCCCATTTAATATTCTTATTTTGAACCTACAAAATAAAAAGGTTTTATGGAAAACGCATTTGATAATTGCGAATAAATGGACAGAGAGGCCTTTTTTTTAGAGCAAGACTCGATGGAATTAAAATCTGCCCACTAATTATACTGCTATATTAAACGACGGATGAACGTAACAGTTCTGCCTCCAGGAGGAAACCAAATGTGCTGAATCCTCCTCAATTTTTAAACTATTAATTCTCTTATAATAAGCTGCGGTGGGTGGTTTCTTTAAGAAAAAGAAGTAAAAGAAGTGGAAAAACTCACAACAGAACGTGGCCTCTCATTATAGGAACGCAGGGAAATGCTACAGTCTTGGTCCATTGCTCTTCGCCTTCTGTCCGACTCGGTCAGGGGGAGGAGCATGTCCATGGAGCGACTCGTGTAGGGGTCCAACTGACTGAGGGGTGAGGTGGTCTGGGATAGGAGGTCATGAAACTGTAAGAGAAACAAACAGATTATCCGTTTGATAGCACCTGTCTCCTTTGTCTCTTTTCAAGCTTACCTTGTAACAGTAGATCATTTTATTAGTTAATTTTAGCTCATTTTAATGTTTTACTGTATGAACGTAATGTTGTTGACCTGAACCTTTCCCTAATTTAAAAATCTATTCTCTGTTAAGGAAAACAGATCAACATATGATGCTGGTTAAATCTCTGGTTATTGAAGATATATCAACGGAAATTTAAACTATGTAAATCCATCTTTATAGGTTATATGGAGCACATGAAGTGGGCGTACACTTATAATTACGCACAGAACAGATAACTGATGGATCAATCAGAAAAGGTGGAGTTTTTTTTCTGCTCTAAAGTTGCAGTCTTGATGTGAGGGAGCCATAAATGAAATCTAGGTAATTGTTTAAAAAGTTCATTTGCAGTGGTGGTTCTAGAACAAATTTACCAGTAGGGTCAGTATTATTTTCATGAGGGCATGAAAATAAGGAAGACAGAATGAAACAAAAAAAAAACAGGCCAAAAGTTCATTAACTGATTTATTAAGTGAAACAAAGAGCCATTTGTTGTTCTGGAAACTTCAGATCTAGCAGATGAAAAATGTGATCTTATCTTAATATGACTGAAGCTGAAAATCCAACAACATGATCAAATAAAACTAAAAAAACAAACAAATTACATTGGTCCAAGGGTCCTATTAATTATGGTTTTTGTATCAGTGCATAATCATAATGTATTTATTATAAATTTATTTTGTATTATACCTTTGGTACAGGGGCCATTAGGGGTCAAGGATGGTTGGCCCCTAATGGCCCCTGTCTAGAACCACCCTTACTTATTTGTTCTTGTTTTTCTGGATTTAGCAGAGATTCAGTTATTAGGTATATTAACCCACCTATTGGAGTGACAGGGAATCAGAGTGGGTGCGTGGGCTACCTTTGAGATTGTTATAATTCTTTTGTCCGTTAAGTCACGTTTTGGACACGTTACTCTGAGTTGTTTGTTTTTTCCATAATAAAGAAATAAAGGGTATCTTTTTCAGTCTCTGTGGATCTTTTTATGTGACCGTCAGACATGAAACAGACAGACCTCAGTCAATTAGTGGCCCCTGGTTTGTCTCCTGATGTCTGCTAAAACGATCCTCCACTGTGTTAAGCTGCTTCTTTTTATCCAGAAAAAATGTCTAACCTGGACCAAGAAAAGAAAAAAACTTGATTCTTTTTAAAATATCCTTTAGGATGAAGCTTAATAAGGTTCTTCATCTTGAAGCAAGTCTGTTTTAAAAATTCCTTTTAGAACTGAAATAATGAAAAAAAAAATTTTTTTTAGTGATATTCAAACTTGAGATGCAAACATATGAAAGGGAAGACAATGTTCCTGTGTTCTTTTTGTCTCCAAAACCCTTTTCAATGCTCTACAAAGCAAAGTCTTCCACCAGCTTTTCTATCTCTAATCAACATTTGTTTTTCTATATAACCTGGCTCATACAGTTACTGTCTTATCCCTCCAGTCTTTTATCTTGGACTTTAATGACTCAGTTGGTAGTTGTCAGGGAAACAGCAAAAATAGTGCTACCATAACCAAGAGACTCATGGAGAGCTATTAATGGAGAATATAATTCTTTCATGTAGAGGACCCCATATTTAGACTAGTTTGCCATGGGTGAAAATACAGTTGGCTGGTTTAATAGCTTTGAACTCCCTGGTAAAAGAGTTTCTTAAACTAAGAAGAATCTGTGATGCTGAAATAAAACTAGGATAAAGCTGAATGAACAGCCCAATCATCAGACTTGAGCCTAACTGAGGGTCTATGGGGAAAAACCGAAGGTCAAAGTGCAAAGAAGAGGAACATGAAACTGTAAAGAATCAAAGAACACTTGTGTGAAAGAATTGGTCAAAATCCCATCAGATCAATCCATACAAAAAGTTTATCCAAATACATTATTTCAGTACAAAGAAGAAAAACATTTTTTTTGTAGCTTTTTAGGAAATCTTCCTGCTTATTCCACTTTACCTACAGTCCTGCCCACCATTATTGGCACCCCTTCATGTTTTGCATAGCTGAGTGAATATCTTTAGAAATAAATGGAAATGTTCAAAACTTAAATCAGCAGTATCTTTCAATTTGAGGTCTAAAGTAATTTGACAAAGACAATTACCATTTCAACATAAATATTCTAATTGCAAAGGACAAAACAGAAAACCATCATGTGCACTAATATTGACACCCCTCCTTAATATTTGGTTGCACAGCCTTTGGCAGCAATGACAGCCTCCAAACGTT
>JAUZNJ010020043.1:0-17209 GCA_034780135.1 Jordanella pulchra | reverse complement strand
TATATATATTAACCTTTAATTTCATCTAGGCACTGTTTTAAGTGTTGTACTTAGTTTTTCAGAAAGATTGAGGTAATAGAGCAATGACAAAAAAGCTTTGTTGTCTTTGATGTGTGAGCTTCAGAAAGTAAAGGATGAAAGTGAACTTTACTTTTAAACTGTCTAGGAAGAGTAAACATTAAAAAAGCTTATTGAGAACAAAAAAAAGGGAATTCTAGGCCTTTCATTACATCAGAACAGAAGGAGAGTTTAAACTAATGAGTTAATTACGGTGCATTTTTAATGTTTGTTTGTTGATGTGTACATAGTACTCTCTAGTCCGCCACTAAACACTTTCCTGATGACGTTTTGCCACGGAGCATTGAGTCTTAACGATGTAGCTCTGTCTTCTGTGAAAGCTTAACCTTGTTACACACACACACAAAAACTTTTTCACTCGGAGGTTCACACACAGGCCCTGCCAGTATTACACTACTGTGGCACAAAAGTTCTGAAAAACTTCAGGGCATATGGGCCTTTCAATCCTGTCAATAGTTTGATAGTGCGTGGAGAGGGGAGGAGAAAGGGAAAGGAAGAGAAAGGTCAAAGGTAAAGAGAAGGAAATTTTCTCTGAGTAAATAATGTTTTTTAATTAAGATAGAGGTGCTTCAGGCATTTTAGTTGCCACAGTGATGATGACCTCTGGGTATGACGCGGGTCAAAGGTGAAGAATGTTCCAGACGGGAAATCTAAGTGGGGGAGATTTTATATTGGCAAAGTGGGTTGTCCATTCCCATTAACAGATTTGCAGTAAAGTGAAACCTTGCATTATAAGAAGTATTCTCTCAGCTAAGATCAGATTGCTATAGCAACATTTTACTTCAATTAATAAAACTAAAATCAAAGGCTAATCGCTTTAAGATATTGACTTAATTATAATTTCCTAAATAATAACTGATTATAGTTTCCTGAAATTTCTCGGCCCCTTCCTAATTTTTTAAAGACAGTTAGTGCCTTATTACCACCAGGAGAACTCATCGTCACCTCTATCAGATTGTTTTTAGTTTTACCGACCCTGACCAGTCACCAGTTCTTACTGACAACACTGTTGGGTGTAAAGTTGTTACTATTGAAGGAAGCTATGTTTTTTCGCAGAACTTCCTTTGAACTCTCTAGATTTGAATTTGTAATCTTCTAAAATCGGGAGTAGTGGCCTCATGGTTACAGCAGAACCTTAAGAAAGGCTGCAAATCCCAGCTTGAACCCCACAGATTGCCACTCTTAGCCCCTGAGTAAGACCCTCAGTCCCTACATGGCTCCCTGAGTGGTGCGAGCTGCCCATGGCTAACACAATTACAACAACCATAATGTTGGTTATCCTTATCAGTAATGCCATGTTCAGAAAAGACATAGGATGTCAATCCGAACTCTATAATTAGTGCCTCTCTAGTCCCCCCACCCCTGTAATTCCTCTGAAACGCCACATTGTAAGGGTGGCTTATGTACACCGTTAATATTGTTTAATGCATGTTTTACACAAAACAAGGCTGTTGTTGGAAGAGCTTTGCCACCATCTAGCTGTCTGAGTTAGTTACGGATAATTGATAATTTAGCTGATTTGCAAACTAAATGCCTAAACTTTTTTTTCTATGTTATATCAACAAGTCCTTATTGCTTAGAATCTTTTTTTGAGTAAATTCAATTTAGTTTAAATGACTTTCTATACTTGTATATAAAGTCAGGCTTTTCCCTTGATATCATTTGGTCAGTGAATTTTCCAGAAAGCTGAAAAGAAGGATTCAGTGGAGAAAAACTGAGCCAAACTGCTCTTACATGAGCAAACACTACACATCATACAAAGCACCAGGGGCTAAATGAAAACAAAAACAAATAAACCTTGACAATAGCTAAACAGAACAAAAACTCTTTAACTTGGTAAGTTTGTGATACGAGGTTTGCCTTTTTACAGCCTCAAAATTCAGCTTAAATATAGATTAATTTACAGCTAATAAGATTTAAACTTATCCTTTGTGAGCTGAGGTTACCTTGTTTTCTATAATGTTAAGTCAAGGACTTTACTTTTAAAGGTTGTAAATATGAGCCATTATGCATGTACAACAAAATAAAGTTTAGCCTACAAGTATACAAGTGCCTGATGTACTTCTATACAGATCTCTCTTTTTTTCTGACTTACTTCAGTTTTTTCTTCTTTCTTCATTAAACAAGCAGGTATACGTAGCTACTGGCACAATGTCTTAGCATTAAGCCATTATTTCCTCCCATACCGTTCCCACCCGCGCACACTCAGTTTCTAACATTTATAAAAAACTCACTCAAATGCACTTCGATAAACCAACAGTTCACATGCGTGCACACACGTTTTTTTCCTTTAAATTATTATTCAAGAAATGTTTTCATCAGCACTCTTGGATCACACACATTGTATTTAGTCAAGATGTGAGGGAACAGTAATTGTATGCTTCTTTCCTCACTGTTTAGCCTCTTTGTTTTCAGCTTGTTCTCTGTTGTTATACTTGCACAGATTACGAATCACCTTGTGTACCAGCTAAGAGCTACAACAGTTTCAAGATTGCAATGACTCACTATTATATGAATCTTCTGACCTCCTATCTGAACCGCTCAAGGCGACTCATTCCTAAGAAGTGATTTGTCAATTCCGATCTGAACACAATGTCGTCATTCACTCTTGAGTTATTTAGTAGGGCTTCCCAGCTCAAAGCTCCACTGGGAATGTTTAGAGGGCAACGGAACAACAGATTATTTTATGCTTTAATATTTTAGATGTTGTGGGTTTGTGTGGTCTTTAAATCTGTGCCCAGTCTTTAGAATTTATTTACTTAGTTAGTTTTTTTAGTAAACTTACGTCTTCTGCATTAACTGTGTGCCATAAAGCTGATGTGAGTTCTGGCTTTAAAACTGCTGGATTTATTAGCTCTGGCTTTCTAAATTTATCTAAGTTTACTATGAGAGAGCTACAATAAGGCAGCTTTATTAGAGTAATGGGGACATTTGTTTGGATTTATTGCTGTGCTAATTGTAGAGGTTGGAATGTGCTACACTACCCAGTAGTAAAAAGATGCATGATGACAATGAAAAAGAAAACATGTTGCTTGTTTTGACTTTTACTTTGTCTTTAAAAACATATTTTCTAAATGATAGACTCACAAGTTAGCAATTTTTGTCTGATTTCAGATATCTGAATTTTGTACGGTAAAATGTTATTGCGCGACAGTGTATCTTTTTCATAAGATTATAGCTCTTGTTTGCGTATGAGCAAGTTAAAATACAAATATGAAATAAATGACTTTAGATATCCCCTTTTCAAACAATCCATTTAAAATGTGCAACGTTTTTTTCAGCTTTCAAGGTTTTTTGCTTTTGATTTGTTTTTTGGTCTCCTATTAAATATTGTTTTATTTTGCTGCATAACAAAGACAGCATAAAGGGAACATAGCCAGTTAATGTTTTTTACGGATTAGACTGCTTAATCCTGCTAAGTGTAAACAGCTGTTTTCATAAGTGTTGATCATTTGATATTTTCTCTCTTCGTTTGTTTAGTGACTTTCATCGTGTTTTTAATGGCTGAGGCCTTTTTACTGATTTTGTGTCAACTTGTAATCAGTTTGACGACTGATTTATGAAATACAGCTGAAAGAAAACTTGTTTTAATGATGCCAATATATAATATTTACCTATAGGAGGTGACTCATATATACTATGGCTCTGCCAGGGCATCTTGATTTTTCTTATTGTATCCAAAGAAAATAAGGACAAGTCCCAAAGGAAATGGAAATATAGAATAAATGTGACATGAATTTTTACCCAATAATATATAATTGAATGGGATTATCTTTGAGATCTAAGTATATTTATATGTATTAATCTCTTTATTTTGTTAAAATTCAAAACATTCATGAAAACTAAAAACATGTTTTAATAAAATAGATATGAATTGGATTTTTTGAGATGTAACATGGAAGTTGAAATAGAAAATATTTGGCGCTAAGAAAAAAGAAATAACTGCAACTAGACTATTAAACATACCACTACTTTGAATGCTACTAAACCCACAGACTTTTCCAAATCACAGGAATGATTAGATCAGCGTTGCTGAATTTGTTTGGCCTTCCTATGATTTACAGAAGTCTTCCTGTTGAGACTGACGTGTCTCTCTCATCGCATTTAACCATTTTCATTGATATTAGAAATAGATTAGGCGTATTTCCTTTGTGACAATTTCCACAAGAAGATTGCTGCTAGTGGTCAAACCAGCTGCCCAGAAATGGTAGATTTACTGAACAAAACCAAGACACGAGTTTTAAGTTTCCAAATGACTGATTGCAACTTTATTACCCGCTGATTTCCAGGCTTAGCTTTGTAGCTGTGGAAGAAAAACAAAAGAAATCTTACTTTGTTCTCTTCAATGGTGGTCTTCAATTCAGCATAATTCTCAAAGGGATTTATTTACAACTATAACGTTAATTCAAAAACAAAAATTAAGGAGAATATCTGCTCTTTCCCTCTAGTAGTATAGTTGAATGAGAAAACCTGATTGGTTATTTTGGTTTCATAAAGTAAGACTTTCTGATTCCTATTTTATGTATTTTAGCAGATGATGTCAAAACATGAAGCAGTCTATCTAAACTTTGGCTGTATGCATGCAGCTTCATTAATCACCCGTCACCAGGGGTGTATGAGAGTCAGAGTTCAGAGCAGCCGGGGCAAAGGGTCGGGGAGCGCCAGTGTCAACCGATGAGATATCCAGGATAATGGAGCTCCCAGCAGTGATGCCTGTGCTTTGGCCGTCATGTCACACCACAAGTGAAAGCTACGCCTGGAATAACTTACAGCCTGGGAGCAGGGGTGGATACAGACACAATGAATGAAGGGAATTTAAAAGAAAGATTAGAGACGTGTTTGCTCTCTTAAATGGTGTGGAAAAAATGGCTGTGAGGAATTTACAGAGGTGAAGAAAGAAGTGTCTGCTGCATTGTGAGCTGGATGTATGTGAAAAAGGGAAAACTTACAGCTAAGGGAGAGAGTTGTGGAAACAGTAGAGGAAAGGTATTTCAGTGCTTAATGTAGATGGCTGGTAGCCTAAATCCTGGAGCCTGTAAGTCTGTTAGAGAAGTGCCCAGGTGTTTTATGTGAGTGTGAGTTGGAGTAACTTGAATCTGGATTACTGGCAGAGGGTTACATACCAATCCAAAGTCAGGAAGAGCTTACCTTGAAGCAGGTAGTTACAGCATGACACTATGTGTGTATGTAAGAATCGATGTGTGTGTGAGGTCTTCCAGATCATCAAAGTATACCTTCACCTTATGTGTGATTAGAGGTCATAGTGTGTGGTAATACCTCCCATCTTTTCCCTCATCATCCCTGCTCTCCCTCCTTTCCTGTCCCACTCATATGTACAATTTTTGTTTGAAGGTCTCACACTAAAGTAAACTTCTGACCTGTTGAACTGAGAACTTACAAGACAATGAAACCTCTTCTGCTGGAAACTGATCCCTTTTTTGCAGGTTGCATTTTGATAGATAAGCTTGTCTGAGTGATGAATTATGAGATGAATTATGGGACAATCAGGATGATTCATCATTCATCGCTCCTCTGCTCACCCTAATCAAACATACAGATACTCAGTAATGTTGACCAATTCTTACTGTTTGCAGTCATGGCTTGATGAAATCTATATATCCCTGAAATCTTAGCTTTTCCTGGAGTCTGTAAAGGAGGATTCAGGATATTTATTTATTTAAAAGTTTAAATAAAAATTAAAGAAAGTAGAATTAGACTGGTACATCTGCCGGCCAGTATTTTGGGGTAATATTAGCATTTTTTTGCTTTGTTTCTTATTTCTATATTAAGCGATATAAACATGCATTTGCTGATTCCTTAGTACATTCAGCAGCCATGCCTTGAGATCACGTGAGGCTGATGCATTGCTGCTCCCTCCACTTGCCATCCTTTGAAAAGTGTTTTTGTTAATGGATGGATTTGTTAATAAATGTTTCTTTTCTGTTTTGATCGAGAATTGTGTAACATTTGTTATTACTGTATGATAACAATACTACAGAATCATCCCCAAATCAGTGGCATCAGCATCGGCCTTAAAAACAGACATCGCTCGATCTTTGATAGAAAGTTAGTAGTTTTAAAGTTAAAGCTTTTAAATAATATAACACCAAATATCAGTTGATTTGATTTTTTATGTTATCCAACTACCTTTAAAATAAGTTAGAATACTGTAAATCCCCTAATTTTTCACCTTAATGTGTGATCTTACTTAATTCATCCATTAAAAACTTGATTGAAATTATGATTTTTTGTCATGGGGGAACCATCAGCAAGAGCTAATAAATTTATTGGGCTAGCCTAAACATATATAATAAAAAGATTATGCCTTTGCTGCCTAAAATAACTGAAAATTGAAACCTTTCCATTTTTTTTTACACTGCTCTAGTTTTTTGTTATCAAACCAAAACCTGAAATGTTTTTGTCCTTAAAACAAGATCACACAGGAAGATCATTGGTGTTGCATCATATACCTCTTTAATGCTAAAATATTAATTGGCTTTAGTATAAATAGCGGTCCAGTAGAGCTTGCATAAACGCCTGTGACCTCATTAAAATAGCTCTTTTCTTAAACAGTAGAAGTCCACTTTAGTATTGGCCTTTTCAGACTAGCTATTAGCTTCATCCTATGGGACTGAGCAATCTGGATTTATGCTAATTGGGATGCTGAGGGAGTGTCTTCCGTTAAAAAAGTTTAAACTCTCTTTAAAAGAAAAGGGAAATGGCATAGCTTGTTCTTTAAAGTTTAACAACTACTTCTTATTGGATTTGGTTCACCTGTCCATAGTGGTGACATAAGACTAACAAAAGAGCAAAATATAAGAAACTATAGATATAAACTTACTCAGCTTTACATGTCAAATACGAGAGGAAGGGTTTGGCTTATCTCAGTCAGTCAGCGGACTTAACCTGGCTGCCTTTCTTTGCCTCAGGAAACCTCCCTTCTAACCCCCTCGCCATCCCAATCCTACATCTTGGCTCCATGTCAAGCTGCCTTGTCCAGTTGCACAATGCCCCCTCTCCGAGGCAGACAACTGCATCCCCTCTCTGGCTCCATTAGTGCCACTCTGCTGGCATAGTCGGCATTCTCCAGTGGGACCGTCATCACTGGCCACTCCATTGGCACCCCTGTCACTCTGCAACAACCACAAAAGAAGAGCTCCCTTCCCTCCCTCCATCGCCTCTCATGCTCACTTGGTCTTTTTTTGTGCACCCCCTCCCAACCACCACTGCCATTTTCTTCCTCTCCTTGTATGTCTCTCGCCCTCCTACTATTATCTTCGTTTTCTCTTTATAGCACCTTCTCTTAATTCTTTTTCGTTGCCTACCCTTGCTCCCCAATCCCTTCCCAGCTCTCTGTCCTCAAAGCCCAACACAATGGTTTGGAGAGGCTTATGCAAGACCCTCAACCATGGTAATGAAGCAGAAGAAACCAGAAGAGGAAACTGGGAGCTGACCAGTGATTGCTCCCAGAGATGTTGCTCACAAGTTTAGAGTCTCTTGCATTATTTCACTAAAAGCCGAGTGTGTTTGAAGTGACCACGGCGACCCTGACTCATTAAAACGCACTATGTTTGCAGAATAAAGAAGGCTGGGGCCAGAAAAAAATCCACAATATGGGCAGTTCTTTTGGAGTAGTTTAAAAACATATATCTATTTCATTTTTACATTAAAAATAAACTTTTAAATGATTCATTTCCTTTCAGATGTGATGTTGTACCCTGCAAAAGTATTCATAACCTATAAATTTTTTACTTTTTTCTCATCTTGCTACCAATCTTTGAGATTTCATACAATAGACTGAGGCAATTTAATGCATAGTAAGGAAGCAAGTATATGTTTTGTTTTCTGATAAAGAAAAAGTGAAGAGACCCTGTTTCAAGGTGTTTAATGAAGTCAATGCAGGCTAGGGAAGAACGACGTGCGTTACTATTAATGGATTTTAGTGTAGTGTTTGCCACTGTTTATCATTGCATTTTATTAGAGTCACTGGAAAACTGGGTTGACCTTTCGGCACTGGACTGGTAGAAATCCTTTTTGAAGGGCAGAGACTATTTTGTGTTTGTATGTAACTTTATATTATAGATGCCATGAGAAACCATAACAACTTACGCTTTTACGCTCTTGCTGTTTCTCTTTCAAAGATGATAACATGGATTCTGACAAAACAGATATGATAGCAGCAGCTGCCTATATGTCGTCCTGTGCCGCCATGTTTTTTTTACGTGTACGTTTGTAAACCCGCAAATGTCACAGAACTTTAGCTTCCAGGCAGGTTAAATGAAATTTGCCATATAATTACTGCCTTGCCTTGCCTGCCAGCTTAATTATCGAGTTATTTGTGAGTTCAACAACACACAAGAACTCATCGTGTATCACTCCAATCGTTTACTCCTACTCAAAACGGGTCACCTAACAATCTTACCATATTATCATTTAAACCCACAGTTTTATATTTGAGAAACAGCAAGAGTTACAAACTGTATGTTGTTATGGTTTCTCATGCCATCTACTGATATTTAAATAGCCATGATTGGTTTTAAAACAAACTGGCAGGCACCATGTGTCGCTTCGCCCAATCAGCTGGAAATGTTCTGTTGAACGTTCCTCCTTTTCCTGAACAGATACTATGGTAGCAGTCCCAGATTAATTATGTGTAGAATTAAACCTACACATGATCAGTCTGGTTTACCAGGTTATTTCCTCAGCTTGCTTTAGATGAAATTCTGAAAAGTGTGGCCTGTATTTGAACTGAACAAACATACTTTGAAGAAGCATGTATAACTTTAATCACAACCTCAAGTCTTTCGAAGTAAATTGTTTTAAGTACAGCTTTTCTAAAGTTACAGAGGACCTTTTGTTTTCATCTCAGATTAGTGCTCTCCTTACCTGACTTTGTAAATGGTTAGTTAGTAGTGTTGCAGTTGTTCAGTACCATAGTCCTTGCGGTTTCTCATTGATTGATGGAGCTCAGTTGAATTTTAAAAGCACTGGATATTGTTTTAGGAGATCAAAACCTTTGAAATATTTTCCTTTGGATGTCTAGGAAACAAAAAAAGTACCAAAAAAGCTTTTTTGAGAGTGCTTTTTTGGAAGACATGCCTGATAAATAGACTTATCCATTAATGTTCACTGCAAATCCTCTAGATTTTCACAGAACATAAGTTCAATGTAACTACCCCTTCTATCACATAGCATTCTTTGAAACACTTTAAAGTCTGAGGTTGTAAATGTGACAAAATGTGAAAATGTTCAAGAGGTTGAAACATTTTTTCAAGGGGAACTAAATTAATATAGACTTATGTGACATTCAAAAAGAAAAGGAGCCCCGTAGCTGTGTTTAGCTCTAGGCCGGTGATAGATCAGCAGGTTTGTAATCACAGGTTGTTACCCGACCTGTGTGTCCCCGCGTGAGCTTGCTGGTCTGTGTGTGTGAGTGTGTCTAATGACAGGTTTCAACCCTGATGTGTCATTATCCAATTACAGTTTTCTCTCATCTCTACGGCAACACAGTGCTCCCCGTAATTGGACGGCTGCTCAAGAGAGTCCTGACCTCTCAGCAAGTGTCAGGCAAAGGGAAGCACACACTCACACGCCCACAAGCAGGATGCCGGGAAGGTTGGGTAATCCGGGATAAAACAGATGCTATCTGAAGGAGGGATCAGATAAACTATGCAAAGACAAGTTTGAACTTCATATTACATATTCCTCTTAGCACTTTCCACCCCCTTCTTCATCTGTTTCTCCTCTAGCTCATCTGTCAATCTTTTTCTTGCTCTCCTGCCAATGTGATGCGTCTAAATGGACTTAAATGGGCCAAGTCGAAGTGAAGTTTTTTGTGGTCTGCGGTTCTTCTTGAAGCTGTCGTCTTCTCTGTCTCTTCATATTTTCATAAAAACAAAACATAACGGATTTCCCCTACTGTCCCTCCTTAATATTTCAGATGGTTAGAGGGCTTCCCACCCAGTCTCCTCCTTGTTTTTATAAACCAGAGCGTACATTGCAAAACTCTATGAGGTTAAATATGATGCCAAGACAGAGACAGATGCTTATCATTAAGGGGAACTCAATTATTGACTATTGGCACAATGGGAAAGATTATTAGGGAGAATCAAGAGAGTGCCTGTTTGGAGCTTTTCCTTCCCTGTTCTTGCATTAGATGTCAGTCATTAGGCATTAGTGTAATCTGAATCTGAATGATAAAAAAGTTCTGGTTTTAGAAGGAGGTTTTAAACACAGTACTGTAGCAGATTCAAACCCCTCTTTCAGGTGGACACATCTTCTTTTCAGAATAACGAATTCAATGTAACTCACTCAAACGACAGAAACAATCAGAGAAACTTTTATGGTGATGCATTTCTTATCTTCACGTTTCAGCCCAATGAAGCAGCCTGGTGACTGATAAGAGTACAGAAAAACCTAATGAATTTTTTATCATCTTGCTATCTTCAGCAACAAAATAAAGTAACTGTTTAGTCATTTTGCAAACGTCCAAAAATAAGCACACACAGTGTGAGATTGAGCGTCCTTATTTGGATTTTTCGTGTGTGTGTGTGTGTGCATGTGTGTGTTGAGTTTTGGGAAGACATAATAAGTTTATTATTTTGGGAGCCACCTCCTATAATGTGTTACTACAAACAGGAGGCAGCTGCAAATAAACACACAAGTAAAACACTTTACATACAGGGAAACCATAAGGGCATGAGCAGCCTCTCGTTATGATGTCAGCCTGTTTTACAGCTTCGATAATTATAAACAAGACTCTAGAGAGGTGAGTTACTGTTAGTGTACGTGTGTGTAGTGCTCACAAGACTCCTGCCAGGGTGGATGCCTTAAGGTCCTGTAAGGTAATTGATGTTTTCCTAGACATCTCATCAGCTGACGACACCGTCTGCCCTTAATGTGTTGTAGTATGAGAGTTTACATTTTAATTTTTGTAAACTCTGTTTCTGCAGCACTATTTATTAAAAAGTGTCCATTTTATCACAACACATAAAATTAGTCATTGTATTAGAATTTGGACTGTATGTTTTTATATTGAGCATCCAGCCAAACGGCAAAAGACTATCTAAGGTAGCCAAGCCGATCGCATCTGGCAACCTACTTTGTTTAGTATTAGTGGTCATTAGAGAGAAGAGAGAGGAGACTGCAGTACTTTTTTACTGGAGAGAAACACAAAGAGCAGACAGGGTTATTGGCTCCTTTGGGGGCTGCATCCTGAAAAGAGACACAGGAGAACCAAGAAGTACTGGGTAGGAATACTTTCTATAGATGATGAAAATAGTGAATTGGTAAAGTAAAAATAGGTAAAAGTTTCTTTACTTAGTAAATAGAGGTAAAATACTTAACCAAAACCAAAGGTCGATCAGAAGTACTTCCTATAGAAGATGTTAGCAGCACTAACTATTCATCAGCACCTGTAAAATGGAAAGTGGTGAAAAAAAGTAAAAAAAAAAAAACAAAAGTAAGGTGATGAGATGAAAAGTAAGGAAAGGAGGATGGGAAAGCAAAGGGATTTTATTACTCACAACAAATCACGGCTTGGCAACCTGCATGCTCTGACAAAACCTCACAGTGTTGATACTGACACTATGTCTGTGTGTGTTCCGCATGTTAGTCCCATGCAGGTTTGCTGAGGGTTGGAAAGTTCAGTGTTTGAGGTTCGACATGCTTCATTTAAACAAAATGTTCATGCTCACATGTGTATATGTTACTCTCCAGGTGTATCATCATCCAGCTGGTAGGAGACACTGAGAAAAACACTGTGGATGTGCTTTTTTATATAAATGATGGCACTGCTCCAATCTCCTGCTTCATTTCCTTTCATCAGCTCTTTCAAGTGATAAAAACCATTGGGCTGGCTTGGCTGGGTTTTATGGAGTTTTTACTCAACTTTCTTCTCTGACTCCTTTTACCTTCAAACCTTGTTACTTTTTAACTTTTACTTGTATAAGATTTCATTTATGATAAACATTTCAGATACCACATTTTGTAACTGAGAGGATCTGTGGATTACAGGTTTACAGGAATGTGTTGCGTTTAGACTGTAATGGAATAATATGATGCGTTCCAAACTAAAATATTATTACAGTTGGTAAAACTGTTGTTTTTTTCTTTTAGAAGATTCGTTTTATATCAACAGAAGACAGTTTTGAAGCAACGGAACAAGAAGACGATTGAAAAACATTAGAAGACAACAAGATGGCTTCAATAATCAGTTTAATCTTTCCAATTGGTTTCATTTGCAATAATTAATGTTAATATTAATACTCATTTTGAAATACTGGAAACTGCTGTCATATTTCATTTTATGGTAATGTGGCGTTTTCATACCTGTCATGTTTTGGATTTGAAAATACGGCAAATTTATGACATCGGCTGTGAGCCGTCTGGCTACCCCTGCAAAGCTCCAGTATCTATTATACTCTAAGACGCAAGAAATCTAAAATAACCAATAAATATTTGCAAACCGCAATAAGGTGATCAGATTTTGACTTGCGATGCTAGTAACAGTTACATTTGAAGAGGCAGATATATATATATATTTTTTTTAATATAAAAAAGAGGTGGGAAAGAGGAGTAAAATATGGTGGTTTTCTGGCCACAACGGGAGATTTGATAGCTATGTTTCTTTTGTTTATCCCTGCGTGGCTTTACTCTGGAGCTTATAAGTGTGGCATAGAAAGACAGCTTGTGTCATGGTAAGGTTTTTGTTGTTCAATTATTCTATATCATTCTTATAATAAATTATTATATACATTTTAAATTATTGCACACCTTTATTTTTCAATGTCTTTTTCTAAATATTTATTTTGGTCAAAGTAACTAAAAAGTAAGCAGTAACTTATAACTTTACACAGATGGTAATATTGTAAAGAAATATATTACTTTTAAGTTATAATGTAGGTATGTAGGTTATAAACTAATATAAAATATTAGCCCAACATTAACTACTAGTCAAATATCACACAAAAGACCCCAAACTCTTTTACTTAAACTACTGAAACGTGTTACATTGGCTTTTTCTCTACTGACAATGATTTATTCATTTTGGGATGCCTGAAACAGGCAGTGCAACTGATAGCATGACCTTATTTCTGAACAGTTTGGCTCATTATACATAGATTGTTTGTAATTGTGGAGAACTGACTAGATGTCCAATTGATCCCTTAAGTGAACGTTTCTGAGATTTTCTTAACACTTTGAATACTGTGACTTTCACACCTTTGGTCCCAATTGTCACATCAGAGTCAATACAGAACAGGAGTGCATTAAAACCGAAATACAAAAACCTAAAGACAGAAAAGGAATTGGTGTCAAACAAAAACTCTCCTTTTTTTTGCATTAAGACACACCCTCGTTCATGGCAAAATAAGAAACAGAATGACTGCAAGACAGCTGCTTAAGTTAAACATTTTTCATTGTTTTGTGTTTTCAATTTGATTTCATTTTTCATCAATGTTGTGAAATCTCTTTTTTTCACTCTATGTCCATTTTTAAACTCTTTTGCTCTTGATGAGGCAAAAACAGACACAGACAGGTGAGGCCTGAAGGTGATGACTGCTGCTAGTCATGCAAAATGGATTGTCCTAATTGAGCAGTGCAGGTGTGTGTGTTGGGGTGTGTGTGTGTGTGTGTGTGTGTGTGTGTGTGTGTATAACAGTTCTGCATATGGTAGTAATTTCCACAGTAGTGACTGTGTTATTGGAGGTTTCAGGTCAAGGTTAAATGGCATATAAAGATCAAAAAGTGCACAAGGAAAGGGTT
Organism: Jordanella pulchra; assembly: GCA_034780135.1. Taxonomy (NCBI): domain Eukaryota; kingdom Metazoa; phylum Chordata; class Actinopteri; order Cyprinodontiformes; family Cyprinodontidae; genus Jordanella; species Jordanella pulchra. The sequence continues at coordinate 3,367 of JAUZNJ010020043.1, read as the reverse complement.
TACTCAGTTTTTTTTCCATTTGTCTTCTATAACATTTGTTTATCCTACGCAATTTTGCTTTGTAGTGCATATCATTAGCTATATGATTATATTAGTCAAGTGATGTTTGGAAGAAATGTTTTTCAAAATATCCTTCAAACCTAGGGATCCAGACAGTAAGATAGGGATTATTGAATGGGCACTCTGAAATTGTTAATGTTAATGTTTTTTGTTGTTGTTTTTATTATTATTATTTAAATACTAAAACTATTGGCATCAGGCAAAATCCATATAAAACAATTTAACATATATACATTAGTAGTAAAGTTGATCAGAGTGTCAATAATATGATATTTATCTTCATGTCTCTGTCAGTAGAAGTGACAATGAGGCTATTTGGCTAATATAGACTGTCTGTCTATCATTTAAAAATATCTGGAAACACACACATCCTGAAAAGGACTCTGCATTGACTTCCATGCATTTTCCCTTAGCCTAACCATACCTAACCCTAAGCCTAACCATTACCATCACATACCTAATTGTTAACCTAAACTAAACTAAACTCATAACTTATTCCTAAAGCCAACCCCCAAACCCAGAAGAGAATTTCTCCTCATTGGTTCACACACACCCACACACCCACATACACACTACAGCTTTCATCCATAAAAAATAACTGTTAGCTTCGCTGGTCTCTACCGCTTCTCCATACGTTTGAGTCTCTATGCATGGTTGTTTTTTTTCCTATGTAGCCGGACGGACTGCCAACCCGTCCAGGATGTACCCAGCTTTTCTCCCAGTAACAGCTGGAGCTCGACTCCAGGCCTCCATGACACTGCAGGAATAAGTAGAACTGATAATGGATATTCAGATTCTTAGAATACTTTTTAGGATGTTAGGTGAGAACATACAGTTCTATTGCTATGTTTTCCATTTTTGATGACAGACTTAAACACAGTTACACAATATATTTTCGGGATGACAAACTGTTCTAAAAGTCCTGCAATTAGTTTTGAAGAAAAGTGTTTTCTTTCTTACAAACTACTGCCTTTAAATGTTGTAGGTTTTTTGTTCATCTCTTTCAGCGATCACTTTCCCTACTAAAAAAGTTACCATCTGAATCCTCCATTCAGTCTCTTATTCACAACTCACCAACACAAATCCTGCAGTATGAGCGCTACTAATGCAAGCGTGTTTATGGTGATTGATATGCATTAATGATGCAAGGCGACCGCCCATTAAAAGCTGGAAAACTGTACTCAGCTCTGCCTTGAGCTGAGGACTGACTATTATTATTCAGAAAGTTTCGGGTGCTGCCAAAAACTCAAGGGACTGCAGTGGCAGATGTTAGAGAAAACTGTGTGTGTGTGTGTGTGTGTGTGAATCAGTAGCAGGTGGTAAGTTTATTTCACCCTAACCCCCCGCCCCTTGCCGAACCTCATGGTCATGGGGGATTTTACTGCAATCTAAGGCTCAGCTGCTTCTGCTCTGCAGCTTCATTTACAATAGTGTTTACAGGGAAACTTAAAAGCTTCTGGACAGATTGTTTCGTTCAGTCCTGCTGGATAGTTTCATACAAGGAGATTTCCACATTAATGATGAAATCAAATGAAACCTGGACACATCCGAGTGGCTGATTGTGTTTGTGCAATTTAAGAGAAAACTAACTCATCCATACTGATCTACTGGAGGCAGGTAGTCTCCAACAATTTCTCATATTTAAATTCAAGTCATGGTATCTTTATTTTGCTTCTTCACATTGAAATGGGACTAATTAAAACTGGCTGCTAATCTTTTTGGGAGCAAGCAGTGCGGAGTGTTGGTACAGTTTTAGTCACCAGCGTATCAGGTTTCTGAGTGCTCCAGATGGCCACGTTTGATCAACTTAACACAAACTGGGGTCCAGTAGCTCACAAAGGACAAGATATTTGTTAGTGGGCTGGCTGTCTGCAAAAGCAAGGTTGAAGGGTGGAAGGGTAGGAAAATAGAGATCATTATTAAATTCTCTCTTCCTGAGATCAGTGACGGCAAGGCTTTTAGAGAACCCTGGAAACAGTGGGCTGTAACACCCAGGCTAATTGGTTAATGACATCTGATGTCAAAACATGCCCCTTTCTCTTAGCGCCGACATCATTCTTCTTCTGTGGTACTGAGCTCTTTGGGTTGCCTTCTTAAACAGATGTCTTTTTTCTAGTTATTTACAATGCATTTCGTACAGCGAGTGTACATTACAGAAAGTATTAGAATAACAGAGGTTTCTTTCAGTTTTCCTCTAGTAGTTTTGTAGCACAAGCCAAAAAAATGTCTAGTTTTTGAGGCTACTCTTTTTTTGCAGGAGTTGAATCATTACTATTTTTAAAAAAGTTGCATTAAAACACAAGCCACCTGTTGTCTATGTGTTCTATGCTCCACAAGAACAGAATAATTTGTTCTTTCTTTACATTGACAAAAAATGAGAACAAAGTTCTTTCTAGACAGGAAATGTCATACTTTTTTACCAATAACACCCATCCAAGCAGCATTGTTTGTTGTTTTTTTTCTTTAAATATCCAATGCGTTACTTGACAATTTCGAGAGTGAAGAAAACAGTGAGTGAGTATTCTTTAAATTTATGGAAAATAATCTACCTGGGAGTTACGTACAACAATCCTAAAATCAATTTTGTTTACTAATAATAGTTCAGTAAAAAATGAATCAATGACTAAACGATAAAATTTTGATACATTTTGATCATATTTTACAAGAATGAATGGATCCACTGCATTAAAAAGAAGGTAGGTGTACAGTAAGGTGTTGGCGGGTTGTAATTAAACCCTCTCCTGGTTCTATATCTTAACAGACCACCATGTCTGACAACTTGACCCTCTGTCTCTCTGTCTGGCTGCATCCAGTTACCAAAGAACCCCGCACCAAAAATAACAACATGTCCGACCTCTCGTTGCTGCTTTCTCACATTGCCCATAAACTTCACAGCTCTCCGTTGTGCCGATACTACAACACAAGTACACGGCCAAAGCCAGATTAAAAGTCTTCAGCTGGGGTCTGTTTCCTCACGCTATCGTTTTGTCTTCATATTGACCAGAAACTTACAAAAGACTGAACTTGGATCTTCTCTAGCTTTGTTCCTGAAAGAATTTGTCACCTTAATCAAAAATTCTGTGAACCATGTTCAAAATATTGATGGAAGGCTCCTCATCTTGGTTGTCCTCCCCCACCCGGATACCCTAATTCCTAACCCATCCTTACACCCCAGGGGGACAACAGCAGTGACCCATATGTGGTATGAAACATCAGAGATACATCTGAACCCCTACCAGCTGGGGGGGGGGGGGGGGGGGGGGGGGGGGGGGGGGGGGGGGGGGGGGGGGGGGGGGGGGGGGGGGGG
>JAUZNJ010020032.1:0-17210 GCA_034780135.1 Jordanella pulchra | reverse complement strand
ATGTGTGTGTGTGTGTGTGTGTATAGAGAGAGAGAGAGAGAGAGAGAGAGAGAGAGAGAGAGGAAACACTTATTCTGTATGAAAAAAATTATGATAGCCAGCAATAATGTAAATAAAAATATGGACCAATTGATATTTTTTCTCCAGATAAGAATATTCTAAAATGATTCTATAATATGATGGACTTGTTTGGCAAAAACCAAATACAGCATTTCAAAAAAAGCAAACAGCTATTGGTGTCATAGTTAGGGAAAATGCAGTTGCAGTTACTGCAACATGACTAACTCACCATCATAAAATCAGCCATGACTTCTGGTATTAGAGTGAGTTTTCTTGATGTATATGTAAATATCTTAGTTATTACGGGATAGAGTGTCCTAACTGTTTCCCTCAGCTTCCTTAGGAAGTGTAGTCTGCTCTGTCCCTTCTTGTAGATGGCTTCCCAGTTAGTTTGTTGTCCAGGTGAACATCTTTTCCCATGCTGTTAGTTGGATTCAACTTGTTTCTGTCTCTTCTGAAATCTACAATCTCCCTTGTTTTGCTGACATTCAGGATTAGATGATTTTTTCTACACCATGCCACAAAGCAGTTCACTAGCTCTCTGTAGTCAGCATCTTGTCCATCTTTGATGCACCCAATGACTGCAGATTCATTTGAGTATTTCTGCAGGTAACGGGACTGTCTGGTATTTGAGGTCAGAGGCAGAGAGTAAAAAGGAATGGTGAGAGTACCATCCCCTGTGGTTTTCCTATGCTGCTTACTGCTTGATCGGACAGTTGAGCCTTCAGTTTAACAAACTGGGGCCTGTTTATCAGATAGTCTTTAATTCAGGCAATGGTTGATGCCTCCACTTGAGTCTTCAGGAGTTTATTGCAAAGTAAGTCAGGCTGAATTGTACTTGTAATTGCACTTGAGTAATCAAAGAACATGATCCTGAGTGCTGTCTGACTCGTCTGAAGGAGTGGGTTTTTTGAAGCAAGTATATGATGGCATCTTCAACTCCAACTCTACAGCAATAAGCAAACTGCAGGGGGTCCTGATAGCTGCTGGAATGTTGTTTGAGTAGGGTTTGGGTACTCTATGGTCCCATGTTTTCTGATGTAATAATTAAAACTGGTTTAATTGGTTAAAAAAAGGTTTGTATCAGAGTCACCATCATATCCAAAAACTCTGTTGTCATGTATATAAACTTAATGACAGGATCCTTAAATCTTGTTACTGCACCCACTAACTGTGGTTCAGAAATGTCAGTTTTATTCATTTATATGTTTGTGTGCTGAGTGAATCATCCCTGCATGCCTAGTACAAGAGTCTTTATTATTAATGCTTTTATTATTTGCCTGGCTCCTGTACATTTTTTGATGGAAATAACTTTTGGTTCCTCTGGGGATCTATTTAACTTGATGATATCTGTGCTGTTTGAAGTCCAAGTCTGTTGTATTTTTTGTTTTTTTGTTTCAGCTCGAGGACTTTTCTTCCCATGTCTCATTCCAATAAACATCTGGCCCTCTATGTTTTCTTCCTCCTCTAAGGAAAGCCATCTTGTCTTTCCTGTTGACAAACCTCTGATAATCTTAATTTTTTCTCCAGGGCAGTGCGTGGCACTGGGGCTTGATGTCATCTCAGTCCAGAGTGATGCATTTTGATTAGAGAAATTTAGCCAAGTGTTGCTCTGTTGATGCAGTGTCTACCTCTCTGGACTCTCTCTACTCAAGTATAGACACAATAAGCTCCTAAACAGGGCTAAGACTAATGAGAAGATTGTTTTTAAGGGTGTACTGCTCCAACTTCATGACTCGTTTTTCAAGGAAAAAATTGTCGCTTAGCCTTTTTTCTGAATTCTGGACTTGCAAAGGTTTTACTCCCTAAACCAAGCTAAGTTTACCACTCTACTGCAGGCTTGTTCTAAGTTTAATGGCCAAGAAGTCAAGAGATGTTTTAATATCCTAAGCTCCCTCAGTCTTCTGAAGTTTCCTACCAGTCATGATGTTGATTTTATTGTCCATATGTGTCAGATAATCTAGCTAATGTGCTCTGGTGTTTGCAAAAAGATGCTGCATATTTTCTGCACTACATATAAGTCTGTTGTGGAGAGAGTGGTCTCTATCTGCTGGGGTAACGGCATCAGAGCAAATTACTTTAAAAAGCTCAACACAACACAAAATGGGAAATTAAGAAAAAAAAGGCTGAAAATCTATTTCTTTTTCATTTTTTTAGTTTTTTGTTGTTAAGAAAAAACAATTGAAATATCTTAATTGTAAAGGCAAAACAGAACGTAAAAGGAAAATTATAATGTATATGATTGGAACTGAGTTAATACTATTTACACCAATTAAACAAGCAAGTCTTGTTTAAATTGTTTTTATCATATCGCACACCTAGAGACAGACATGTTATGCCTGTCCTTTTTGGAAACATACTCAATCTTATGCCAATTGGATAGAGAGGATCTATGAACACAGATCTTTAAGTCTTTAAACCTGTTTTTCATTATATATGGGTTATGGACTTTAACTTGGCATTATCACAAATGAATGTGCATTGTTCTTTTCTGTTGTAGTTCTGTAAAACAGTTGGTCTTTAAAGAAACAAAAGGGTTATAGAATCTCAAAATGTTAGCACTCCAACCACCAAGGAACCCTTGTGTGAAGCTGTTTCTCCTCCTTGTCTGAAGAGTTTGTTTTTCTTCAAACAATCCCAACACCCACATGTCTGTCTCTGATAGACTAAATTGACCTTTTGCTCCCACCAAGTATGCGTTCCACTAAACTCACAGCTTTAAAGTTTTAATCTTTAATTGATTCTGCCTTGGTTTTCAGAATATACATTGGATGTCTCAGAATCATGAGTGTGTGATATCCTTTTGTAGTCCATCTGGGCTGCTGGTGGGGGGTACCATCAACTTTGCTGTTTTCTTTTGCCTATCCAAACAAAATAAATTCTCTATGATGGGAATACATGCAAATGTTGGTATGATAAACACAGCAGCAGGATGTAGGGACACATGCAGCAGACAGGTCAATGTGGGTCTGTTAAGGGACAGAGAGAGAGGGAAGGGGGGGGCAGGATTAGGACAGCTTCAGGGGGAGTAAACAAAACATGAGGAGGAAGAAGGAGTGGAGGGGGGGAAAACAGAAAATTCTGCTATGCTGGTAAGGAACTGGGGTCAGGTTTTTTCCCACACAGACTTGTTGAGAAAGAGACCCACACAAACACACATTCTATCAGTGTGCATAAATGTCTACAGCTGGTTCTTATTTTGCAGCGTCAAAGAAAAGCAACATCCTGTCTTTGATTTAGAGCAACGATAAAAGTCTGCTGTAGTGGTTGTGGTGTTTTTGGTTAGATCATGGGCTCACATTTATAAATGAGATTGTTTATTAAGATTTTATTTTATCTTTCTTTTTTTTTTTGCTTATGGAGCTTTGCAATTTGGCATGAGTTGATAAATACATCTGTCCACTTGTTTAGAAGAACCAAACTCTCAGCTAAATTGATAAACAGATTTCAAATAGTGTACATAACTTAAAACAAGTTTAGTCTGAGCTTGGGTAGACAGGAGCAGCTGTGTTTGATGTTGATGACTCAGAACAGGTCAAACGGGCGGCTAAGTAACCTTTTAAATAATTTTCTTTATACTCTATGAAAATTAATAAGTTTGTACTCTGCATCAGCTTTAGAGTACTTTTGAAATCCTTTTATTGTTTGAAAGTCAAATTTATTTATGCAAAATGAACACTGATAAATTACAGTTGAAAAAATGTCACGTCTCTGAAATGAGTAACTGTTAAGAAATATGGTTAAAATCTCCAAAATGAAAAGCACTTCCAGACCAGTGTTTTGCAATTTTGTTGTGCTTTAATGACGTAGAAAGGGAACCTCAGCATATAAACTGACAGCTTCCACACCGGCGGGGAACACAGACAGCTGTAAGGAAGCAGATGTTTCCACAGAAATATTTCAGTCACAAAACTCAGTCACGTGAACTCAGAAGAATGTCACTTGTCATCAGATGGCAAAGCACAAGATTAGGGCACAGCCCTTCTCAGCTGGTGATCCTTTGGAACTGAGCTTTTATTTTGATTATACGTATTTAAGAATTTTCATTACTAACAATAAGTATCAATATTTTGAAGTTACTTTTTGGACACGGACGCTTCTTTGACAAGCTTTTTCCATTAGATGCACTAAGAGTGATGGAAATACCTTAAAATTGCTCCTTCTATAAAATTACAGACCCTCTGACATAACTTCTCCAGTAAATTTAAATGTTTCTTGTTCCAGGCAGTTAAAAAAATATATTGTTACAACACAACTGTCTGCTCAGTAGGACCAACCCAGCTGTCCATCTTTTTTACAACTTCCAGGCAGCACTTATCCTTTTACTTAAAAGGGGTTCAAACCGATGTTCAGTGTTGCAGTATTCCAGCAACCAGTGTTGCAGTATTTCAGCAACCAAGCGGCAATGCACAGTTTTTGTGTTTCTACTTTCATAAAAAGAAAGATCCCTTTAATTGTCACTTTTGGAATGTTCAATTTAAAAAAAAAAGAAAAAAAAAGCCAATTTTGCTTCAAAAATGTCTTCTGTTATGCTTTTAATCACAATTGTATTTCTTTCTACGTTTTCTTTCTTTTGATGGAAACCCACTTACATGCACTTTTAAGGTCCCAGCTATTAAGTGGTTTTAAGGGGGTTTAATATTAGTTTTCTTTATATCTAAAGAAATCCTATTATATCAAGGTGTACCTTCCAGCGGGTCTTCTTATGTCAATAAACATCCACGGTATATAAAATCGCAGTCATCAGGCATTGTAGAGAATGATGGCCACAGGCAGGAATGATTTCCTGTGGCGCTCAGTGGTGCATCTGGGTAAAAGGCGTCTTCTGCTGAAGGAGCTGGTCTGCTGGACCAGTGTATTGTGGAGAGGATGTGAGTCATTGTCTAAGATGGACTGAAACCTGGACAGCATCCTCCTCTCTGTCACGGTCGTCAGAGTGTCCAGCTCCTCCCCCACTACATCATCGGCCCTCCTGATCAGTTTGTTCAGTCTGTTGTAGTCAGCGACCCTTAGCCCACTACCCCAGCATGTGACAGCAAAGAAAAGCGTGCCGGCAACAACAGACTCATAAACCATCCTCACCATCGTCCTACAGATGTTAAAGGACCTCAGCCTAGTCAGGAAAAAGAGTCGGCTCTTTTGAACGGCTCCAATGACTGAGTGTGTGATTGACTATATGATGTAGATGACACCATTCCCAACAGAACAGTGAAATGCTTCCTGAATAATTAACCCGTGTTCTGAAAGAACAGTGAAACATAGGAAAAAGAACCTTTCAGGAGGGGCTAAACAAGAAATTATTGATGAATATACAGAAGAAACTTAGGGTCAAGACAAGAGAAAGCAAGGAGGAATACAGGAAGAATCTGAAAAGCAAGCTCCTGCAGAACAACAAAGATGTATGGTTAACATTAATAATAATAATGATAATAATAATTACTATTTTTATTATTAATTTAATTATTTAATTATTATCATTATTAATTATTATTATTGCTATTATTATTGTGAAGGGCTATGCACAGCACTTTTGAAGCTGTAAGATTTTTTTTTGTTCTGCTATTTGATACTAATGTTCCAGAGAATTGTGAACCCGTTGAACCCGAGAGTACAGCTGTGTTTGGATGGCAATATCTGTAATTGTCATAGAGGGGGCATGTTGTTATGATTAGTTGGCAACACCTTAAATGCTAAGTCTTACACCTACACTATGGACCCCCTTGCTTCTGTGTATCTGTTCTTTGCCAAATCCTTTCAATTTAAATTTTTTTTCCTCCATTGTTTGTATCACAAATCAGCCAGATTTAGATTGTCAAAAAGTGTAGAAAACTTAAGTGAAGGCCTCAATAATCACCAGCATCAAATATTACCTGACAACCAGGCTACAGATTGTAGGAACGAAGGGTCAAGTTTCTAACCTGGTAGTGAGCAGCACACGAGCATCACAGGAGACAGTGCTCTCACTATTTATTTTTACTCTGTATACCTCTGACTTCCTTTAAAAGATAGAGTTCTGTCATTTGTATAGATATTTGGATGACTCTATAGTAGTTGGATGGTGAGTGACATCTATTCTGCCATCATCTGCTGGACTAACAGCCTCAGAGCAAATGACTTAAGGAAGCTTAACAAGCTGATAAAGAAGGTTATCTCTCTTCTGGAAACTCCTCTAGAACCTCTGGAGATGATTACACAAATAAGAATTCTTCATAAAGTAAATAACAATATGGACAACTGTGAGCATCCTTTTAGAAGGCTGTTCAACAACAGTGTTTTTAGTCAACAGGCTACAGAAGATCCTTCCTGTCTACAGCTATAAACATATACAACTCATGGGAAAAAAACATGCGTTACTTCAAAATGTAATCTCCCTTTGGGATCAATAAAGTATTATGGCTATATACATGTACATCACCAATGGCTACATTAAAGGAAGGTGATCACAAATATGAACCAAGAATGAGAAAACATTAACCATAGAAACACACTTATATCCTTTACAATTAGTCTGCTTGTCAGACACAGGAAATGCAGCACATATTTTATTTTCTGTCTTTCATGCTTCTTTTGCCTCAGCAGAGATGAGTTCACCTCATGTGGGGAATAAATGAAAGCTAAATGATCTGAGGGCTTCAAGTCAAAAGATACCATTAAAGCTTTCTGGAAAGACAACACACAAGTGTGCCAAGTTCTCACTTGGCAGAGTAAAGCAACAGATGTCATTACGACTGCACCAGCGGACGGCATCCCCCTATCAGTGTGCAGACCGTGTGCAGCTTAGTATCTAATGATTTAGATGAAAACACCCAGGAGTGCTCCAAAGGAGCCTGTTAAGAGACTTTTTGCAAGTTATACCTCTGCCTAGACTCAATATAATTTCTGTTTATGTCTGCCCAGTTAATCCTCTTATTTCTGAGTTTCTTTTTGTTTAGTTTTTTTGTTTTTTATATTCTTAACGTTTTACTTCTTAAGTCTCCCCTGACATCACTTGGAGGTTGTTATCCTGGCTTTTTTTAACCAAGAAAGAATTAGGAGTAACCTGCCCACCAAAAGCATGGATTTTTTTTGTCTTTTAAATTGAACATTTTAACCTTTATTCAAAATTGGAAAAGAATAAAGTAAAAACAACCACTTAATTTAAAGTTAGTCTAACAGTAGGATGAAATATAGAAATGTTTAACAGTGCCTCCTACAGTGTGTTGTTCTTTTACATTTTTTAATAGGTATGGTCCTAAAAAATGCAAATACAGCCCCTGTTTGTGGATCTTCTTTTTATTCATCCAACAAATATTTTATAAGCGTTGAGATTCAAAAATACAAAATTTAAATTGAATTAGATAACAATGCTGTAACTACTGTTGTAAAATACCAATTTGGCTGTTTATCTAAAAGTGTGGACTCAGCTCCCTGGTTTAATCAAATGTTCTTCAGACTGGCTTTTTCCACTAGATTAACTATCTTTCTGGAAAAATGTTTATTTCCTTTCTTTTCTCTTTTTACCTGGCTTTATTAATGGTGTTTATATTAAAACAGGATGCATTGATACAATATTTACACTTCTGATATGATACCAGCACAAATCATATTGCTTTTATTACTCATCTTCTATTGTGGAATGATAAAAAAAAGGTGGGATTAAGTTGGATTAAGTTTTCTTAATCAGAAAAAAACAGATAGAAAGAGTAGGTTCGAGAACAACTGATCTATTCCTTAATAACCAATGATTTACAGGAATTTTGAATATGAGTTATGTGTTTCTTGTTTGTTCATATCTGAGATTTAAGATGCAGGCACATATATTCAAACATCCATCCATCTTCTCCCACTTGTTCCGTTAGGGTCATGCTTGGGCAGGTGCCTATCTCCTGCAGTCTATGGGCTTAAGGCAGGGTACACCGCGGACAGGACATACAGTATATTCAAATATCTTTATTATTATTATTTATTTTTTTATTTAATTAAATTCAAATATAATTTATTAATCCATGAAGGGAAATTCAGTTTAGTACAGCCCGTCCAGTAGACAACACAAAAAGAAAGACAGTACACAGACGTAATACATGGGGTCGACTAATATCAGACTGATTTCCAATATCAGCATTGAATTGGGATATTTCTAAGCACTGTTTGCTTGTGTTTAAACTCATTAACTTGCATTAATTATGTCACATCCAGTATGCACACTAAATAAATTATATCTATTAAAGCACTTACTAAAGCACATGTATAATTTGGCCTTAGACTAGCCTAGTAAAGTAAATCAGAAATGTACCATATTGAAACGAGAAAACACTTTTTTTTTTCTGGTTTGAAAGAAAAAAGTGATCATGTTTTTTTTTTATTTGACTTTTTTTTATTTTTTCCACAGGCAAAGCCTTTGAGATAACATACATACGGTTAAAGTTCTACACCAGCCGACCAGAGAGCTTCGCCATATACAAACGTACAGAAAAGGATGGGCCTTGGTTACCTTATCAGTATTACAGTGCCTCATGTGAGAAGACATACAGAAGGGACACCAAAGGCTATATTCGCCCCGGAGATGATGAAAGGACTGCATTATGTACAGATGAGTTCAGTGATATTTCCCCTCTCACTGGAGGAAATGTGGCTTTTTCTACCCTGGAAGGCCGGCCCAGTGCCTACAACTTTGACCAAAGCCTGGCACTTCAGGTAAGCAGACATTTTATCTACCAAGAACATTTTTCCTCTGATTGTATAAATTAAAAGCAGATGTTTATTTACAGTGCATAAAAAGAAAAAAAGCATTCTTTGCCACTATGTTATATTAAATCAGACTAATGTTCAGTGATTTTGGATTCCAGGCTAAGTGAAATTTTTGGTTGCAAACCACAAATTCATTTCTTTAAGCTGGAATAAGTTAAAATTTTAAGTTGACCAAATGACATTGACATTTCACTTCTATCAGTTTATGATTTAATTAAATCACGTTATTACAACACTTGTTTTATTTCTTTTCCAGCCTCAGTCAACATTTAGCTTTTCTTTCGGAGCTGCACCAGCAACTTTTTTCTGGGACATATAACTTTCTGGAAAGGATTGCATGTACAGCAGTATGATTACTGGATATTTCCATTATACTTATATTTCCATGATTGTTTGAACCGATTAGTTGGCACCTACAGGAACTTTTAGTCTAAGCTGAACTAGGCTTTAGAAGGTCTGTTATTCAATTAACTGGTTTCTTTCAGTTGCCTCATAATGGCACTCAAGGGGGCAAAATATGTGAAACATAGATGTTATCAGTTTTCCTTTCAGTAGCTTGTAATCTTATTGTTAAACTGTGTTTAACAATGAGATTACTATGCCTAGGAATCTTATGTAAGGTATGAGAATCTAAAAACCTAAACCTCTCATATTTAGGAATTATTAATTATTTTTGGTTATTATTACTGACCTTAGAGGTAAAATTCAATCTCATTTAAAGTCAGGGACAGTAAAAATACACATTTCTTTATTTACAGTTATTGGAAATGTCCCGTATGAGCTTTATGTTTTACGAAAAGGTTTTTCTCTCATTTTTTAGGTAGGCAAGATATGAGCCTTAAAATTAACAATAAACATAATCAAGATCAGAAGTTTGCTTAAATAGATGCTTAAATGCTTAAATTCGAAAATATTGTTGACAACTTAAAGTTAACTCCAAAAGCTTTCTTTTAAAAAAATATGAATGCATGAAATGTGCTGATCATGATTTTGTTTTGTTAATACCAATTTAAATGTCTATAAGAAAAGACATTTGCCTTTTATGCGTTCCATTCAATACATCACTGAAAAACATGTTATGCATTTGCTAATAAAACAATAAGTATACCTCTCTTCCAGTCTGGCTAATGTGCTCAGCGCACACTCACAGAGTGCACCTGTTAGTGAGAGTGACTGGGAGACAGTGAACAGCAGAAATTTGAAAAACTTACAATAAAGCCTTCCCAAGGATAAGAAAGCATATGTATATATTTATAACACTATATTTTTTATTTTATTTTTCATTAAAATTTCAACCCAGCCATTGAGAAAGGACCAATTTCATAACTTTTAAGTAACTTTTTCTTCGCAATGTAGTACAAAGCACATGTTCACCACAAGTATTATTGTGCTAGTGCTTTATTTGCAGATGTGTTATTGCTCAAGTATTATGTCAGTTATCCCAGTTTCTTGGGGGAAAACAGAAAAGTTGGATTTACAAGTGCTTCAGTTCAATCTTAATTTATTATTTTTATATTTTTACTTTTGTACTCCATATCAGTATTGTATTGCTCTAAAATATTAATATATATACACTGATTTCCCATGGTCATTTATACAGACAAGAAGAAAAAAATCTAAATTATAATAAAAAGTTACAATCCCACTAATTACAAAACCAAAGCCATTATATTAATATAGAAACGAATCAATCCTAAAATCTCCCAAAGAATAAAATTCAAATTGAATTGTAACGTTCCTGACAATACTAAACCCTACTTGTAAACATGTTGAATTTTGAGGCTCTCTAAATGCTATTATAACAGTTCTCTATCATTGACTTACATACATAGTCAATACATCACCCCGGATTCCACTGGAAACTTTATCTCTGCATGTGAAATTATAAAGCATTTCTTCAAAAGTAGATTTTTGCCATTACATCACCTCATTTACACATGCTTTTAGGCAGACAAACACCCTAAAGCCATGCTTGTATATGCATGGCTTTAAGTCTTTTCAAAGGACTCGGAGTGAAGCTAATGTTATGTTTAGCTCTGATTAACATTGATGAAGGCTTTGAGAGTGTTGTGCTGAATTAATGGCCGCCTCTTGAGGTTGAGTCTGAAAGGGGTGGGCACAGTAAAGCATGGGTAAAAGTGACTAAATAAAGCACTTACTGAAGTCACTCCCTTCTTCTTTGAAATGATTGTGAGTTTGCATGCATTTATCTGTTCATGCTTGTTAGGTATTTCTCTACTTTGATTGAAGAAGTCTCATGAGTAAGTGATGTACTTTGATGTTTAGTGTGTATATTCATGTCTATATTTACTTCATACTTATAAGAATGATAGAGTTTTGAGCAGGTTTTTGCTTTGCTTGAACACAGAATATGGTGAAACATTAAAAGAAACCAAGTAAGTTAAATCAGGTAAATATGGGATTAGTAACAGTGTAGAAAGAAAAAGGAATTAGTCATCTTCCACAGCCAACAGATTCTTGGTCAGATGCTAAAATTCATATTCCACTGAGGGAGCTTTTGATGTTTCTTTAACATCTGTGTGAGTTGAAAAGGTTCCAGTTGAGCAAAGAAAATGATGTGAAACTTGGGAGCTCATAATTTTGCTTTAAAGGTATACTTTCAGTGATGAAAAAAGAAAAGACTAAAAATTGCTGGAAGAAAAAAAAGTTTTTTTTTCAAGCTGTGAGCTCATCTAAGGTGAAAAAAAACCCAAATAAATGTGGATTCAAAATGCATTAAGTTTGCTCATCTATACAATATGTAAAGTATAGCGAAGGCTGCTTTCTGTCCATACATAAGCTTGTGGTATAGTCCTGAAAAGATGGCGGATGGTATAACCTTTGGCCAACACTAATTAATTAATTACATTATTTCAGGACATCCAATGAAAGTACAAATTCATCACATACATCTAGTCAAGAGGATCACTGGTGTGTCCGAAGGCAACACAAAGACATACAACCATGCACCACACACACGGAGAATTCAGAGACACCATGATCATGATTTTAGACGGAAGCTGGAGTAATTCATAATTCAGTGTTTATGTCTGAAATCGGGTATGAAGAAGCACAACATTTATTAATACCTCTTTCTCATTCCTTCATTTCTTAACAACAACAATCATGTATACATCCATGTACAGTGACAAACCCATTGATGTTCACTAGCATTCTTTCCTCTCATATATCTTTTTCCCACTAGCCGAAAAAACCTGTTCAAACCCAGGAACAATCGGCTTTTAGTGGCAGCAGGAAAAGCTCACCGATCCGTTTAAAACCATATCAAATGACTTGGCATGCGACCCCAGTGATAATCACATTCAAACTGATCGGCTCCAATCGGCATTTAGTGGGAACAACAAAGCCGGGTCAACCCGTTAATTTACCATAGATATAAATACGTAGATGCCTCATTGAGTGGGTTTGCCAGCTGCTAAGATGCAACTGCATATCCGCCATATTTTGGAAGCCAGTGCTGCATTATAAACTACTACAAATCATAGCTTTTATTTCTTTGGGGACGCTTAACGTATCGTAAGGTAATGTTAATCTCAGTTATACGTTAAAGAGGCTAAGTGTTTTGTCGGATTTCTGGTGGTTGTACCCTTGGTGTGAGGGATTGCTGTCGAGTCAATGATTCAATGCAATCAGCTTGTTTTCCTTAGATAGAAAACTTTTAACTAATCTGACTGTTTGATTTGAATGAATTGTCCTTGTGAAGTCCTGTGATTTTGCACTATATAAACTGAACTGAATTGAATACACGTCATGGTTACAGTTAATGCTTTTATGACTAGTGTCATAAAAGCATTAAGTGTCTCTGACAAGTGTGTCTTTAAACATTTTGCGTCACTCTGACAAGTGTGTCTTTAAACATTTTGTGTCAAATGTCATCTAAGCTTTAGACTAACCCATGGCAGAGGCCATTGCTCACTAATACTCAGTTGTATGAGGTTTAATTGATTGGTCCTGCACTTTTGTTTGTTTGGTGTAAAGGTGGTTAATATAATTAGCATAGCATAATTAGTGCATTGAAAACACAACATTAATTTGTCTATTTGTACATATTAAAATGTAGGAGAAAAGTAAACTATATTTCTGTTGTGTAGAAGTTATGATAAAGTAGTATCATTTATGCAAATGAAATAGATCAAACATTTAAGTTTGATTTATTAGGAAGGTCTGAAAATTGATCCAGATAGAATTGATCACATTTGACAAGAAATAATGCAAGAAAGGCTGCATATTTTGAGTTGTTCAGATAAACCCTCCAGTTCTATAGATCTACTAACAACTACACGTCTTGTTTGTCCAAACATACAGCAGTTGATGCAGTCCTTGTATTGCTGCTTGTACTGAGCCTTGTGCAGCTACTCCAACAAAAAAAAAAAAAAGAAAATGACAATCCTCCACTGAAAAATGTCAATAGTAAACTTAAAAAGATGAGTATTTAAGGTTTTGAGAAAAATCTATTACTCTGGCGAACATGTTATGATGAATGTATTTGAGAAGAAATGAATAAAGCATGACTAACCTTTGCTGCATTTTTTCCCATCCAGTTGTTACAATAGTATAAAACTTTGCATGACTCATAGCATTTGAAATGTGTTAGCTGAAGGTTAAAAACTGAGCAATTGCTGGCTCCAGTGTTTTGCCTTAAATCCAACAGGGCCTTTGAGGTTGTTGGGTTTCTTTTTCAAATCCCCACCAATCAATAGTTAGCTGTGTTACCACAAGAAGGTTGTGTTACAAAAAATGTGAATACAAAACAGTTCTATTTTTGATTCAAATTATATAAATTTAGCAGGAGTTTTGGATAGATGCTTTTACACAATCTGCAGAAAAAATATGCTTTGACCAATCTGACAGAGAAATTCTTTTTGTTTTGTTCCCTGCCTCTGTTGAAGCGGCTAAAAAAAAAAGAGTTTAACCAGATTTTCATTGAGGTTGCAAGCGTAACATCAGGTCCCACTGCCTGTTTTGTTGCTGTTCACAGTTCCTTTTCTGTTATTTTTGTTCCTCATCTTCAAAATAGCAACTAAGCCCAATGAGAGCACATGTTTAACAGATTTAGCTTAATTTCAGAAGAAGCATTTGGTGGCATTGATCAGCTACTCACTGCTACCTCTTACATGTGCAAAGCTTCCATCTGAGCATTGATTATAACGGCTTGTTCTTCTGTCTGACCTTTCCTCAAAGTCTTAGTGTGAAAAAATGTCTGACTATACCTGCACCTCTGAAAAGAAAGCTGTCCTCCTCCACATCATTAAATAGGAAGAGGAAGTAAGTGTATGTGGGGGATATGAAGTGTAACCTTGCAAGGCATAACCTGTACAAACCTCTCTGAAGGACAAAAAGCTTAAAAGAGAAGGAAAAACTAAGGACTGTCTTCAATATACAGGTGTTGTAGCTAAACCAGACATAATTCACATTATGTTACGTTGATGTGATAACGTTTTTCAAACCTTTACAGTTTCCCTTGTGCATTTCTTAACCTTTTAAACTTTTAAGGTTTCAAGAAATAT
Source organism: Jordanella pulchra (assembly GCA_034780135.1). Taxonomy (NCBI): domain Eukaryota; kingdom Metazoa; phylum Chordata; class Actinopteri; order Cyprinodontiformes; family Cyprinodontidae; genus Jordanella; species Jordanella pulchra. The sequence continues at coordinate 2,895 of JAUZNJ010020032.1, read as the reverse complement.
CTGATATTGGATAAAAATAAAATTTCATGCCAAAAAAAAAAAATTAAAATGACTTTTTGTAAAGGAAAAAAAAACACTGGTTATAGTTACTTGTCCCTGATTGAGAATGTAATTATCCTTGTTGTTGAGTCATGAACAACTTTGATTAACAGCATTAATCAATGACTCAACCAGGATCAATGACTAATCCAGAACTTGAAAAAACAACAGAGAAAAGTTTCAGGAGCCCTCATTTGACCCAGTTAAGACCAATGTATAGGATTAATACAAAAAAATCTGGGCCAAACTTTTACTGATGAAACAGTATTGTGAGCAAGGTAAACATTTTATGTATACTTTTAGTAATTTCAAATCAAAAGTTTGTCTCATGTTCGCCAAAAAAACGTTTGATTTACAAGAGTTTGGGAAAATATTTGCTTGACTGATAACACAAAAGTAGAACTTTTTGGATTGGTTTTTGGATCAAAGTGGCACAGATTATTATTATTATTATTATTATTATTATTATTATTATTATTATTATTATTATTATTATTATTATTATTATTAAACCCACATTTGTCAGGGTGGTAGTAAAATATTGGCAATATTGCCACTTCAGGACATGACTTGCTTTAGCAGATGGAACCAAAATACAGTATATCCTGCAAGAATCTGCTTATGACACTAAGCTAATGCTTGGGTTATGTACCAAAACAATGATGTGACCACACAAAGCATGCCCACATTTGGACAATAAATGTTGATAATAAACAAGTTTAGACTTAAATAAGATTGAAATCTTGTAGCATGACCTTAACCAGGCTGTTAGTGCTCAAGATTCTCCAGTGTGGGCTAAATTTTTCCATAATGAGACTCATGATATAGAAACTCTTTGTATCTATTTTTGTATTTTTCTGTTTTTAAAATGATTGTTTATATAGAACATTTATTTATGACAAAATAGCAATAACTGAAAGGGAGAGATTATTCTTACTCTGTTATTTTTTTTTCTGTAATAGAATACAGTTTTTAATATTTTAATCAAGGCTAGACTAACTGAACAATTTTTCTATCCATCAAAACATTCCTAAATTTGAATTAATTGTTATTATTGCTACCCAACTTCACTTAAGTACAAAATGGAACTGCTAGCAACGGATTCTAGCCTTAACTCACCTTAACTTTACCTTCTGTTTTATCACAGCACATTTTACTGTCAGATGATGTCTCTTCATAATACCTTCCCTCTCATCAACCTTGGCACTTTGAATAGGCAGTGCCTTTTGCAACCTCCCACAGAGTAGAGAGAAATATTTTTTTAACAGTGATCCCAATTTAAACTTGAAAAAGATGAAGGGTAGACAGCAGGAATGAAGCCACTTCTGCTCTCAAGCGTATGCTAAACTGCACGGAGCAGCAGGATTAGAAGTGCGTTTTCTCCTCATCTCTCTGTTGTGATGCTCCCATCTGTAGCAAGTAAAATTGGAATTAAAAGCACTATTGGATTATTTTTAGTACCATTACAGGTTTGGTACATTGTGTAGCAGGCTGCAGTCATTAAGTTGACAAACAGCTGCATGAAAGAGGAGGGCTGGGTATGGCTCTAGGGATTTTATTAATTTGTCACTGCTGGGACAGTAATAAAAAGGAAACTGAATGAAGAAAATAAATGTATCTGTGGCTTAACAAGAGCCTCTTAATCCAATACTACAGTCTTCTCTCTCTGTCACATTATTTCATGCCTCATCAGTCTTTTTTTTTTACTTACATGTGTGTATGTCTTTCCCTCAGCTCCTATTCTTCTGTTTTTTCAAGAACAAATTGCAAAACCAGTTTTTTTTTAAACAAAAATATATTTCTCAAACTAATCCCTTCAAATTACTCATTCACCACTGTGCATCCTATGTCTATCCTATATCTACTGTATTTGCAACACCAGCCTGTTCTGAGGAAATCTGGGACATTAGCATATCAGAGTTAGGGTTTTGAGTTAGTTTCAAACAAACTTATTTGTTCCCCCATTTTCAGTTTTGTTTAATTGTGAGTAGATGTGAACACTGCCATTACTCTAGGGTGTGGACCAAAACAACAGTCCCAACAGCATATGGGAAATAATTGAATGACTTTATTATAAATATGTAAAAATTCAAAATGCATTTAGGATTACCTCTTCTCTAAGGTGCAGGAAAAGTAGAAAGAAAAACACATCAGCAACTACTTTATGCACACATGTGTATTAATGCGCAGCAGGCATAAACCAAATGACCAGTAACCAAAACAACAAATTACAGTCACAATTTGTTCTGTCAAATAACACAAACACAGTAGCAACAGTAAAATTAAATGAGATCTATAAAGCACATAAAACAATTAAAATATGTTTATTTGCATTACATCATATCTGTTAGGGACATAGTCGTGTTTTAAATATTCCTTACTGCAGTGAGAAATAAACCTTTATTGGACCATGGTGTATTTTGAAAGCATTAATTGAGTTAAGACACCTTTAAAACACAGACAATATTATGAACATGTTAATGAACTGTGGAAGAAATGGACTTAAGGGTTTAAAAATCCTCTTTCCAGGTAAAACTATTTTTTTCCCTAATTCTTTCAAATTATGTTCTTTGAATCTGCAGAAAATTTAAATAAATGAGTGTCCCCTTTCTCTCACTCCCTAAACTGCGTAGCATATTTCGTTACATCCATTGCAATAGCAAGAATCCAGCTACCAGTAGTCCTAATTAAACATGCAGGCAATGAAGGGCTGGATTAACAAGAAAGGCACGCTCCCTTAATAACCCCAAAGAAAGGTAGAAAAATGGTTTATTTTCATAAATGGCATATGATTTACTAGGAACCACATTAAGCACAGCCAGTGATATAAAACTAGCTACTTACCACCAGAGTTGC
>JAUZNJ010020021.1:0-17210 GCA_034780135.1 Jordanella pulchra | reverse complement strand
AATTTGAAGGTAGATATGGCAAAATACCTCATATGCAGAACTCACATAAAGAGCCAATATGATAAAAGTACAATATGATAACAACTGAAAGCACTTCTACAGATAAGACTTTACTTTGGGTTAAGGAATTGTGTTATTTTAGTACAATTCCTGTACAATTTAGTATTTTTGCATCTGTGTTACTAAGACACAGATATACGTTGCTCGAAGTGCATAGGTACATAAAAGTACCATGCTTACATATTGGTATTTTTTTATTTTACTTTTCACATACACATATACTGTATATCCTTTTTAAGAGTATAATTTTATGGATACTGCACATTTGTTACATTAAGAAACCCATTAGGAAATAATGTTAGTAAGATTAGAAAATCAAAATTGCATTTCTTTAAAAAACAGGTGGCAATAATACTTCCAAATACATAGATTTGTGCCAAATAAGAAATCACCTCAAGAAATGCAAAAAAAATGATTGCAGGTTACAAATGACAATCTGCACGGATTTTCCAGCCTTTTTAAATCTTTTTATCCATCATATCTAAGCTTTATGTTTTGGTCATTGTGTTTACATAAAACACTACAAGAGGGTACAGAACATACTGCAGGGCTTGAGTGGGAGATTTCATAGTAAAGAAAATTAAACAAACAAAAAAAAAACCATCTAAACAAAACAAAAACCTTTTAAGCATTTTGGATAAGAACGAATATTTATTGCATTAGTTCAGGTTTTGTGCAGGGGTTGGGTGTTTGAGAATGTAGAAAAAAGCTGCACAAAGCTCACGGCTAAGCCAGTAAAACAATTTGTGGGGAAGAGAGATTAGCACATTTTTGATCACTAATTCAAAACAGGTGTTTTTACTCAGTTCTTAGTGCTTAGATGGAGGTATCCTCATTCCACACTGTGGTATTATTTTATCTATCAAAGAGGAATTTTCTTTTTTTTAAACCAATGACCTTAATGATTCATGATTTATCTCTAAAGGACTGTTATTCAGTGGTCAATAATCACATTCAAAGTCCTTTGCTCAGTTCTTTCAAGCAGCTACATCGGTGGCTAATCCCCAGGAATAGAGCTGTCTCATATTCTCTCCTTGCATCGTATACGGAAGTTTTTAGCTTAAGTACTCTACTTCCCGCCAATGACTTGATCCCTTTAACTGCCCATTCCTAAGAGGATATTGTGACATAAGCCTCAAATCCCCCACTGGCCGATGAACCCGAGTGGGGGCACACAGCAGGACAAAATATTGTCCAATGAGTCCAAATTATCCATTATGTTTGCCAATTCTAATAAGAACTCAGAGATCAACTTAGTTTTTTTCTCTTTATTTGTATGTGTTTTCAGGTGATCCTTCACATCACAGGTGATTAATTAGCTCTGTTTCCTCAAGTTTTCCTGTTTGCCGAGGCTCTCTTTGGGTACTTCTATTTTTTTCAAAAGGCATCAAGATGTGGATTAAATGGCAACATTAAACTGCATTAAGGTTGGCGGTTCCATGGTAATCTGCTTCACTATTGGACATCTTGGACTGCAGACTTGACCATCCATTTAAAAAAAAACAATGTGTAACAGTTTTTGCATTTATCCTTCGTGGTCTTTATTTATGTAAGATCAACAAACAACACAACCCAGTTTAATTACAAACAGGCTCGTGAAAGTTGTTCTTCACAAATTCTCTTATGCATGAGTCATCCATTCAAAAACTGCTCCTCTCCTATTTGCATAAAAGTATATTCATGGTGTTTTAAGCTGTGTTGCAGCCAACTGGTGGCTATAGAAGCATAGAACAATTTGAGTTTTCAAAATTTTGTGCATATTAAAGTAGTCCCAGTTTAAAGTTACATGTATGCCATTGAAAAGGGAGGAAAGGTCATTTTCATGAAACATTTCACAAGAGTTTGATGAATAAAGATGCGTTGTAGAGTTTTACACAATAGAACACAAGCAAACACATGCTATGGTTTGAAAATTTGGAAATGTATATCATAGTTTAATATACATTCAGTGCAATTTGACATTTGAAAAATGTCCTTGGTATTTTTTAACAATAGGGTAATATTTATGGCACTGGTGCAAGGAGGGCGATTTGTTCCGACCTCCGCATGGATAAAACATACCAGCCAAAAAAATACAGTTGAAGACAATTACATAGGAGGAAAATGTATGACATGGTATTAAAAACTTGAAAATATACGACAAGAACACTGGTATTTGAAGAAATAAAAACTTGTCAAGAAAAGGTGATTTCTTGAAACTTTAGACTTTAAAAGCGAGCTGTAAATACACTGTAAGACAATCCCATATGAGCAACCAAACCTGCTAAAAAGGGTTGCTGGTTTTGTTGGTAGATTATTCCTATATACATTTGCAAGAGATATTCTAATTTTATTTTAAAACTACTAATTATTACCAATCAATTTAATTTCACTTCATTTTCTAGTCAAACATAGGTATTTTTTTTATGCAAGTGATCGGTCTTAACTATCTATTGGTTCTTCTGATGGTTTGTTGGAATTTTTTCATCACCCTGGCTTTCCGACTTGAAGCTAAAATGAGTAAAACTTGGGCATGATGTGATTTCTGAATCCAAATGCCAACATCATAAGCTAAAACATTGTAACACAAGGTTCAGAACTGCCTCCAAAAAGTTCCATTCTAACCTGGAAGGTCTAAGGTTTCCTAACAGTCTTGAGTTGAATGTCCCATTTAACATCAAACATGAAACAAAATGTGCAAAGTTCCACGAGCAAACTATTTGTTTGCAAATGATTTGACTTTCTCCTGTATTCATGTTTTATGTTTTTCTGTCTTACAACTAGAACAAAGTCAAATGTGATCTAGTTGCAAAATCCAAATTCAACATTTTTCGGACAAATGAGGTGTTGGATAATAGGACCAACTTTGACAGTGTGGCTACAGTTATAGATCACTGTGTTACATTCAATGTTAACTCTTGGCCTTTTTTGTCTTTTTGAATTAATAAGACGCATATTTCTTCCCTTCAAAAAAAACAAAGTTAGACCAGATCCCAGCATAAAGACAACCTGCTAGCTGCCAATGGAAACCACAGCTGATTTAAATCAAACTGGATCCATGGTCAGCTATTGGTTACTACCTACACTTTGGCCTGTGCTTCAAGGACTCTGATTGGCTGGCTGCTGTGACAGGCATTGTGCTGACGGTGTGTCTTTGAGGGCCCAGGCTCTGGTATAATGCTGCCTGGTCAGCAGTCTGCATCTACAAACACACACACACACACAGACACACACTTAACCATAACATACCAAACAACAAGGAACTGTGTCTTTGTAAACAGCTCTTGCTGTGGACTGATGTTATGCAACTCTAAATTTAACCACACTGCTGATTCATTGTATTTGTAAATGCATCCATACAGTTAATACTATGTTTACATTTCTTCCTACATCTCTGCTGAGGTCTCATCATTACTCATTCAGCAGTATGGCTTATAGCCACATGTCAGAGTCACATTGTGCAGAAACAGAACCCTAATCCATTGGTCCTGATGTTAGGATGGTGTGACAAAGGAAGGAAAAGCAGCTGCAGACTACCCTGCCTCATCACCTATGACACCATCACAAAAAAAAAACCAAAAAACAAACAAAAAAAAAACCCAGCCAGGCTTTCCTTTACACCTGAGCGCTCAAGTTGAAATTTTAAAAACAAAAAGACAACAGAGCTGTGAGGTTATGCTACTAGGACCTCAAATTCTGACTTTATATGTTTGCATGATGAGATTTAATAGGAAGAAATTGTGATTGGCAGATCATCATATCCAGTGCTGTTAAACGGAAAGGATGCAGGGGCCCATTTCCTTTAAACCCCAAAAGAGTTATATAACTTTCCTGATAAGGTTCAATTGAAGAGATTTTCTTGAAATTAAACAAGTTGGGGATCCAGGGAAGGAATAAACATCTTCTTATGAAGCTCAGGAGGTCCAAAAATTCTCTATTAGAGTCTTTCAGTGTTCTGTGCTGATACCGCTTACCATAATGATCTTGTGCATTAAAAAGTCACACACTTCATTGTCTTATATTTGTGATACAACCCTTGCAAAGAATCAAATGTAAATTGGATAGATAATGAGGATTAATCACAAAGCATCAGCCACAAAGTGCCTCCCAACAAAAGCCTGACTAATTGCATATCAATACTCTTTGCACGATCAGCGATTTGAAACAAAAGACTCAAGTCTTTGGTTTAATTGGTAAGCTGTTGTTTTGAAATAAGTCTTCCCATTAAAGATCAAGCCAATGAAATGTAGATTTGACAAAGTTTGTCTTGATTAATGCGAGCTACATATTTAGTTAAGCCTATACTTTGAATACTGCCATGTTTTTAATCATCAAATCCAATTGTCATGTTTAAACATTGACAGATATTCTACTAATAACAAATACATTTTGTTTTTTATTTGAGCCGCATCTGGTTTTATGATTTATCTCCAAATCATTTTCCCTTTTTTTATTTACCTCTTTCCCCCCCAAATGTGTTTATGTTTAGCCTGATATCTTCCTTTATAAATGTAAAAAAACATTGTTGTCATTAATTCTTGGTACACCTTGTTTTTCTCTTTTATAGAAAGTAAACCTTGTTCCACTTAAACTTTATTTCACTTTTTTAATTTCCTGGATGGAGTCATTGAAATAGTTATTTCTGCAATTAACTCTTTTTTCACATACTTTCTTGGATGGAGCTACTGGTAGGAATTTTGTTGCCCTTTTTTCTATAGAAAGCATTTTTGCCACATAAATGAACAATTTACTTGTGTATATTTCCTTCACGAGCGAACTGATGAGGCAATTTCTAGCAAAAACCATGTATGCTCTCTCTCTGTTTGTCACATGGAAATAACTACTGGCTTAATGATATCCTGACAGGCACTAGGACCATAGTACTCTGATCTTCAAAGATTCTAAATAAGAGGCGCTAAACTGCATGTGTCCATGTTCTACTGGCACTTTGAGAGGGGGTCTAAAAGAAATATGAGATTCAAAGCCATTAGATGATAATGGTAATTATAAATAAAAAAATAGTAATGATAATACTAAATTACATTTTAAAGTGCACCTTATAGCCAATCTTAAAGTAATATTTAAAAAAGAAACTAAATTTATGTAAACACATTGACCTGTGCTTTGTGCAGAACTATGTTTTATCAAATCTAGGGAGACAAAAATCTCGAAGAATTGCAAGTTTGCATTTATTCTTCGGTTTTCTTAAACATGCCACAATGTTTTAGTTCAGTCATTAATGGAGAAGATTTGCTTTCATCATACATGGGTTGTCTGCCATCTCCCTGCATTAATGCGGGCCGCCCTGTAGACATTTTTCTTATTTTTAACAATACATGTTCATATGTGGACAGAATATCTCTCTCCATCCTTTGGCATTGTACCAATGCTACAGATATTAATGTGTGTCACTTTGCACCTGAATTTTAGCCGTACTAAATGGGACCCAAAAAATGCATTAAAGTTTCCGATTTGGTAAATTGCTTCGCATGTGGTAAATGTTGACATTTGTATATCCTTCACCCATGGGTTTGCAAGATTTGGTCATTAGAATACGATCCGCATGTTGATGAAGACACTGATGCAATAAAAAGGTTTGCACACGATGTCTACTGAATTGCAAAAGCAAATAACTTTGCACCTTCTTTGAATATCTGCTCTGTGCATACAAACATGTTTGCGCCTGTTTTAAGACACACGAACCTTACAACACCCAGACCCTTGGAGGTTTTAATCAATCATTGTCATTGTAAATGTGTCTTAAGTCCAAATGAGGAATCGCTGCAAAGTCAAAAATTCAGTTCAGTCAACTAGTGGTCCTTTGAGTTTTTTTCACCAATTAGTTTTAAATAAGCAGCTAAATTTGTTTGTATTTTTACTTTAATTAGAATTTAATCATACTATAACATGATAATAATCTCTACATATGATTGGATTGTATATAAATGATTTAAATTGATTTAAACTTTAATTTGACTTGTGCAAAATTACATTTGTTGTAAATGAAGGCTGAGTAAAGACGTTAAACAAAATAAAATATATAATTTACTCATTTGAATTACTTTTCTTTATATGCAGAACAAAGTTAGACAGTCTTATTCTATTTAAGTGACAATTATGCAGTATGCAGGGATTTGTTCCATTTTGAAGCTGGAGGTGAGAAATTAAGGTGTTCGTGTGAAATAATCATTTAAGTAAAGTAACAAGGAATACCATGGTGTTACCCTCACTAAATCTGCCACATGTCTCACTAGTGTGGGCCTCTAACACTATTGTGCAAACTAAAAAGCTAAAAGGCTAATAACTGACAAATACTATTGTTTTTCGTATTCTTCAGTTTATTTCTCACATACAGAAGTGCAGACAGATTGTCAGTAATTACTGGGAGCGCTTGAACTGTGGGCACTTGCTGGCAGGATTCCTCCTGGAGACTGCTTGTCGGCATGGCAACGGTAAAGGTGTTAATCATTTTCATCCTCAAAAAAATGAGGGAGGAATCCCCTCTTCAAAGGAAAGAACCTGTGAGGAGAAGCCATTTTATTTCCTTCTTTCTTCTTCTACTCCTGCAGTGATCTATTTTACACACAAATAAAATGTTCGTCCATGCTCTGCCACATCCTTCCCTCACCTTTTGAACCAACTCCTTTTACTCTTTGTGACCTTTGCTTGTGAAAAGATGAAAAGAGACCCTAGTAAAAACAACAACAACAACAAAAAGCGTTAAAAAAAAGGGAAATAAGTGGAAGGATGAACAATTATGTGCCAACAGGCTGTAGTTTTGGGTTGGGTTGTACTGTTGCTTTAGTGATAAAAAGTCAAAAATGTGAATCTTGATTTGTGTCGTTCTGTGTGCAGTTTTGCAAGTTTTCACTCTACATGGGCGTATTAGTTGTAGGATACAGTTTTTGAAAAGTGCTGTTTTCATGTAATGTTATTTTATGGACAATCTAAATGTGCATTTGGCAACATATGAGGTTACCTATGTATGATAGGAGTGCTTTTACAGCAAAGATAAAAAAAAAATGTTGTTTTGTTCACTCTTCAGGTGAAACCTTCAGGTGAAGTTTGCATTGTTTTTTCTCTTTCACAAACAGTGTAAGAAATGAGTAGTATCTGGGCCGATGCAGCAGGCATTCTGTTGTACCTTGGCTGCCGTGTTTGGGATCTAATTTCAGTCAAGCCTGAGTAGTTGGACGGGTGGCTTCACATTCAACTCAAAAAACACTGTATTCTACACAGGAGTTCATTGTCAAGTAACTGTTTATAGGGTAACAATATTGTATGATTGCAAATCAACATCAAATCATCACCACTCCACCATCAGGCTTGACATAAAATCTAAGCAGTTTTTTTAACCAAATGCTACACAAATATACTTGAAAATAACAGTGTTTTCTTTCTCGAGTTTATGCTTAGCAACAATAGCTTCTCCAATCATTGTTGGTATCTTTCCTTTTGGTTACTGTGCTAAGGTAGCTCTAGCATCCAAATAGAAAAACAGAGGCCCTTTTAGAGACAAAGAGATGTAGCTACCAGCATGTGTCGGTTACTTTTCCAGTGAAAAAAATGGTGTCCTTATCAGTTTTCTCTTCATTACTGTAAGTATAAAAATTGTACTATACTATGTTTTAGCACAAATAGCATATAACGTATTTATATGTTTATTATAATGTTTATTATAAGCTAGCATTTTATTTTCTCAGGCAGATTACATGCTAGGGGGACTAAACATCTTGAGCTTAACCAGGCAAAGATAAAATTCGTACTTTTGCGGAAATTTTAATCCAAAACAGTTGCCATGCAGACATATTTTGAAACAAAATCATGTTCAGAAATAAAACATATCACATGACCATAACCAGCCCTTAGATCACATGGATATTGGTGGAAACACAAAACAAACCATTACTTCCCTGGATGTATGTCAAGCGGGAAACAACAAAAAGTGACTGATAAAAGCAAATCAGGAAGCAAATGAAGAAAAAAAAAATGGCAACTCTTCATGTTTACAGTTCTATTTTAAAAGTAGGATTTAAAAGAAGCATTTTTGTTTTTTCCAGGGAAGGATTCAGTTCAATCTTCGCCTCCAGGGACAACCTTCTTCTTCAATGCCTCAATAGTCTTATGAGTTGTTTTGAAAAAAACAAACAAACAAACAAACAAAAAAGACCCATTTGAAGCAGGCTAACTACTTTTTAGTAACATATTCCAAATTCCACAGAGCAAATCCAGGATCTTTATTGTCATTTTTCCAGATCTTCCAGAGATGTTGAAGTGATTCCTTAACACGCAGACAGAAAATTAAAACACTTTTAGTGAAAAAAGAGGTTGCAAAAAATACAAAATATGAAACATTTTAAAATAAATAATTAGAGGCATGTGTAGAAGATGTGAAACATTCCTAGAGGAAAATCATATACATAATAATTTAGTATGAGGTATTTACATAACATGCAGCTTGTGCAGTCTGTGAAAGGTCCTGATGGTCTATTTTATAGCTTAATTGGACTTTTTTGTATTTCAGGCAATGTGTGTTTGCTTCAAAAGACAAAGACTTTCTCCTTCTTTAAACAGAAACTGTAACTTAGGTCAAACGGAGAGAGCGAGTCAACCTTAAACTCCAACATTAGTGGTTTTTGTGGGTATGAATGACACGAAATCATCTATTTGAATGGCAAATATTCTTGTAATACAACCATTCACTTCTTTAAAAGGAAACGTTTTTGCAAGTTAAATAGAACAGTTTCTCAGGAATTGAGGCTTCAGTTAATGAGTAGCTCCTGATAAAAATCAGCTCTTTCTATGACAGGATGTCCACAATAATTTGAATGTCGTTTTCTTTGAATATGAAAAAGTGTTTTATACATATATTATTCCATCTAACTCTCAATGACATCCATATTTTGAGCAACAGGTGAAATATGCTGGAAATATTTTTTGTCCTTTTGTGTAAAGCTCATTAACAAGACCCCTGCCTTTGTTGTCGCAAAGACCTTTAAACACACATTCCCCTACACACACACACAAACCTAAAGGGCTGTGACCACAGTGACTCGGGCCAACTATTTCCAAAGGCAGCCCTGTCTGTCAGCTGATTAGGAAACTATGATTGTGGTTATCATAGACTTTCCACAACAAGGAAAACACCTTGAATTCTCATTGGCTGGATTTGTCCTTCATCTACGCTGAGCTTGTGTGCAAATAGTCCCTGAGTAACATTCCTCCACAAGGTTTTCCATTTCAGACCGGCAGTTTTAAAACAGTGCACAAATTGTTGTGAAGTCTGGAGCCAGCCTTGCTGTCTAGAAGATGCAAGAATGTCATATTGTGTGTCGTTACAATCAGAATCTTTCATTTAATTTATTGGGATGTTTGTAAATTTTCTAATTATTACCTAAAAGAAAAGGGATGGATTTTTTTTTTGTTTTGTTCATAAACTCAAATATAAAATGTCTGCTTTGCATTTGTGGTCAATACAATATGCTATAGAACTTTAACAGTAGGTAGGTATAGCTATCGAGGTGAAATAATATGTTTATTGTCCTGCAAAGTAGCTCAAGTTCATCCAGATTTGATTGGGATCACCGGAGAGAATCTTTTTTTTTAAATTTTAGCACAAATTTTCAGTTGAAATTAATAATTATTGAATAAATCCAAACCATTCCACTGCAGCTGTGGCTTAGTGTTTAGGGTCACGTTTCTCCAAGGATTAGACTGAGAGTCCTAGTTATATGGTTAAGTTTAATTGGGACTTTTTTTGGCTTTCCATCATGAAGGACTCTCCTTCAACCAAAAAGGTAAGATTTGTTGAGTTTATAACAGATAATTGTTGTATGAAAAGATATTCACAACTGGGCTGTGACTTCTTCATGACCGCTTCTCACATTCATGTCAGTTTAGGTAAACTTTAATTTCTGGTTTTCACTGAAACCTTCACAAATTCTATAACTTGATATGATGTTTTTTTTAATAACCTGATCCCATTTTGAAAATGTTCACAGTTTATCTCTAAACTTTTAGCTGTGTTTTATGGTTTTTATGGTGCTATTTGTTCTGTAATGTCAAAGAAAACTTTTTTTGACAGAGTAGCTGGAAATATGCTGAGAGAAATGATACACATTTCAACTTCATTTCAAAGTAATTGAACTTCCAAAGGAAAATGTTTTTATAGTGTTTTATTTAGGCTTGTCAGGGTAATGATAATTTTATATAAAATGTTTGCTGCATTTTTCAGAACCCCCCCCCCCCCAAAAAATATCCCCTAACATTCCACTTAAAAGCTCTACACCGCTGTGTTTTGACAAAATATGACACAGTTCTGGGCAAATGACTAATTCTGCAAGGCACTTCAAGCATCAACTGTTTCTGAGGCGTTATTGGATTTCTATTTTCAGCACTGATCCACTTTTTGACCTCTTATCAGAGCACAGAATTATTACCCCTAATGACAACAGGCTGTGACTTTCCGTTGTTTGACCATTCTGTTGCAAGGCAGCCACCACCTTGTTTGTGGATGTCCAACTTTCTCCCTGTGATCTTTTTCCACTGGGAACACTGCCACATGGGACTATAGCAGGTATAAACTGGCACCATTAAACCCTTGTAATGTTGTATTTGTCTGCAACTGTTTTTTTTCTCCTTTGTTTAAGTAATGAAATCATTAACAGGCCATTCTTTTGATCCTGTCACTTGGTTGGAAGCCCTTTAGATTGTTTACACTCCATCTATTGAGTAGTCATGTTTCGCTCCTACCTGTGGAAAACTACAGCGGAAACTTTTGCAATTTTAAACATTCCTTTGCTTTGTTTTGTTTGGCGTATCCCCTCCCCCTTATTAAGACCTGCTCTGAGAGCAAACTGTTGTGCTGGTAACCTCTTTCCTGTTAGCTGGTGGACACAGTAACATAAAACGGTATACATCTGAGCAGGGATTAGCTCGGCATGCTGAAAAGGGGCAGGGGAGGTTGTTTCTTTGTGGGCAGTTGAGAGATAAAAATACCATAAAAGATTTCCAGAGAAGGCTCTCAAAAATTGCTGCTGACATAAAGTAATTAAATGTAAGAAGCTGTCTTGTTTTAGAGACTAAATTCTAATTGCTTTTTTTCAAACCCTTGATCTAAAGCCAAAAATGTTCTAACATCTACTATTTTCATGACCATATCTTTAAAAAACAATCAAACTGCCCTCTTAAAAACTTCGATTAAAAATCGTAATGTCAAACCAAGGTAACCTAAGTAAAGACAAAAGGACCGCTATATTTAAAATAAATCCCCCTTAATTGTATTAAATGTCCGTTCCACCCCATATGACCAAGAACAGTCTGTTCAAGGTCACACCACAGCTCAGTGTCCGGGTCAATTTGTACTTTAAGAAAGCCACAGCAAAACCTTAATTTTGTGTTTTTTTAGATTGCTGTCTCGCTGCATCACTCCGGTGTGGTTGAGGTAAAGGTCTTCAACGTGATCTGATGGCTGGATATTCTCCTTTGGGATTTTCATGCTTCCTTCAGGAACAACAAGACATTCTTGAATTGAAGAAGAGAATTACCACGTGTGACTGTCTATATTTTGTTCTTTTGCTATAATGCTATGATAGTTTTCTGCCAAATATAACGGGACCCACACATTTCTTAAGGTTTTCCGCTCTCATATTTCCTCCATTTTTGGATAATGGCTCTCGCTATGGTTACTTGTGTATTGTACATCGCTTTCTGAGTTTTTTTGCCCTACTCATCCATTCATCTTTCAGTCTCAACTCATATAATCAACAGGAGGTAAAGTCTTAGTTTATGAGGATGGATTAAAATTTTCAGATTAAAAGCATTTCGAAAGGCATAATAACAACACTGTAGCATCATTAAGTCTGGTGAAAAAAGTTGAGAACACCTTCAGCATTAATAATTATGTATACACTCAGTTTGGCACAAATTAGGGTAAACTCATAAATCCCTCTGGCAGTAAATCCATTCATCCTTCAGAGGCATTTATAGTGAAACACTAGACCACAAAGCCGCAACCAGAACACAGAATAATTGTGTGACTTTGCCTTCAGGTACAAACACAGGTGGGCATCAAAGAGGCAACCATCATATGTCCCTCATGTGACAAGGCATACATAGGACTATAAATGTCTGTGTGTTCACAATAGCTCTGAACTTTCCTCAAAATTCTCTGCACCTGTGCATTGGTGTCTTTTTATTAGCTCATGAGCAGGGGTGTCTACTCCTCCCCATTCCTAAAACCAACCCCTTTCCCCTCTTGTGTTAGCCCCATGATCAAAGCCCCTGCCGTGCCGCTGTTCCTTTTGAAGCTGTGGTACAAAAGGTCTGTTGAGGTTTGGGTTTCTTCTCCCACAGAGGGTAGGCCGCCCCCCTCCTTTACACCAGACTAGTGGGAATGGCATGAGGAGAGAGTCCCTGGCAAGGTTCAATGTCCTCAGGCATGTCTGGCTTGATTTAAAACTGCAAACAGCACCTGCATTTAATAATGATTGAAACAGCCTTCAAAACAGTGGATGTCCATGAGCATATTTTTGTTAGATGAGCAAAACCTTGTCTTTATTCAGACCCGAAGAATTTGCTGAATTGGTGAATTTTTTTGGGAATACATCCTGTCCAAATTTAGAGTAAGAAAGAAACTCAGGCAAATAAGCACTTTTGATTTTCCACAACTACCATTTAACCACAGTTAGAAATCAATAAAGAATCTTATTGACATTGTCATCACAAATAACATCAAGTTTACCTTGAACTGAAAAAAATGCACAGAACAAACCAAATAATAATGAAAATAAGCTTTTGGCAAATTTATTTCCATGTCTCACATGTTTCAGATAGTGAAACTAATGTTTATAACAGGCAAAGGAAGGCCGACACAAATGAGTTATCAAAATTATGATTTTATTTTTAAGAGAATAAAGCTATTCAAATCGGCCTGGTTCTGTGTGTAAATGTAACTGTTCTTCCGCTTTAACTACAAAGTAACTACAATTAATATGCATTTTTCTCATACTATCACAAGCCGTGTTCATAAGGAATTATTTCCATACCCTTAGAACCAAGACATACCTTTAAAAGAACCTGTTTGATGACATGAAGTAGTCTAAAAGAGAACACTTGAAAAAACACCATCTAAAGCAAGTGTAGTAAGTATCAGGAAAGAGATATTTCTAAGGTTTTGAATTGCAAGCATACCGTAATGAGAGCTACAATCTATCAGAATTACTCCAAAAAACTAAGACAAGTCATCTATGAGGCTGCAGAAGAATTAGGAACAACATCTAAAGCACTACAGACCTGAAATGCCTCATAGGTTTGCTCATTTGGGAAACTATTCTTTTGTTCTACATCTTTCTAACACAGTTTTTAAGAAAATGGGTCATCAGTAAAACATGGTGATAGTAGTCTGATGGTTTGGGACTGCTTTAAAACTATATGATTAGTCATACTGTAGCTCATAGAAAGATTCATTACCATACCAGAAAATGTTAAAAGATATTGTCTAGCCATAAGCTAAGTTAGACAATGCAGCAGCAATATGAGGCAAAGCACATCAACAAGTCCACAAGTCCAGGGTCTTAAACAGTCTGCTGACAGTTAGTGCAACTTTAATGAGGTAATTAGTTAATTGTGACAAAAAGAGACAAAAACAAAAGAAAATAAAGGGGCAAATACCCTTTCTCAATACCACAAGTTAGTAATTTGGAATTTAAATGTGAAAACCTCAGTAGTGTGAAACTAAAACCATTTTAGCTTCATCTAAGCAGAACAACCCAACAGGTTTTACACTGTTGGGTTGAAACTAGACCTTAATATGTCTTAATAATACTTTTACACCTATTTATATTCTCAACATATAAGACAAAAACAAGCACCTACATGATAGTTTTCATAAACATTTTTCAGCTTCTGTCAGTTAGTGGTGTTTTGCCTGTTTCACAAATACCCTAAAGGCTTTTTACAATTACAGTTTTGATTGGATTCAAGTTGGATGACATTATTGCTAAAAATCTGTAATTCTTGGCCCTGTCATTTGGACAGGGTGTCCAGGATTGTTATCACAGTGAAAAACTCCTTTTTTCTCACGTTTCTGGACACTAGACAAATCACAGGAAACTTGCCAAAAGGGTAATGTGCCCAATAATAGGTGCTCAACATGTTTTTCCATTAATGTTTTTTTTTTTTGCACATTTTGCATTGCATTAGAAGAGCTTCAGAAATAAAACAAAATTCAAATAAATGTCACAAAAAAGTTTTTATGCTCACTTGAAGTGGTTTTTGTACACCAGTCTCACTACACACTTAGACTGGCAAATGCGCCCTGAAGTTGGTGGCACAAAAAATATGGCTAATGACATCAGGTAGGAGTACTGTCTTCTCAGTACTTTTTTCATCTGTTCAACAAGATGCACATAGGTGACCATTTTTTTCATGTCTGCTGATTGCAATACATTTATTAAAACGTTTGCCAGTCAGTGATCTGTGGTCTGTGCTAGCTTGCTTTCCTGTTTACTACAGCAAAATGAAATGCCAACATATGATGACATTACATCACCTCGTAAATTAGCTCCAACATATGAAAACATGTCTAATTTATATTTTCTTTTTGTTCACCTTTATAAAAGTTTGCATCACATCTGAATGGAAACACAGCTACTGTCAGCTCTCAGATTTCATTGGAAACCTGTCTGAATATGCTGATTGCTTACTAGTATAAGTTTGAACAATTATACTCAGTTGTTTTTGTTTACAGGTTAAGTTTAACTGAGTTTTTCCCTACATGGAAGTGATTACAGTTGTGTAATAAGAGAGATGTAGCTTGTTATTTTCTGGTCGAAAATATAAATTGCTTATTTATTTGAGACCTGTGCACATAATTTGACATTTGAGTTATTTTGCAAAAGTGTGTAGTTTTGTTAAGTACTGACATTTAAAATTTCAAACTACCCCATCCAGTTCCTTTTTTTTTTTTTTTGTTGAAATCTGTTATCTGAATGAGTTGCAAAACCATATCCTTTGTTTTTAACCAAAAAAGTGAAGCATTTCTCGAATGTTTGCTTCCTAAAAATTGCTCAACCTCTGACTAATTCCTCAGGGGTTGTGTCAGCAAAAAGCAAAAAAACAAAAAAAAAAAAAAGGAAAAAGGTTCAAAACAAGTCTCAAATCTTTTGTTTAAGGAGTTCCTCTCTTCTTAGGCTAAACAAATGTTTAGGTTTGGATTCAATGAAATCTAACACCTTTTCTCATCTTGTAACCAGCCTATTTACAAAGTCTCGTCTTTCACTTTTTTTTGGCTGTTTCATTATTTCTTACATCACCCTTTTAGCTACCTGCTGACTTGTTATGAAACACGATGAAATGTCATGCATACTTTGGTCAAAATACATAAAATATTCTTATGCAGAACAATTATTGCGTGGTACAGAGATCTTATGATCTGTAGATAATAAGCGGGAAATCAATTTTCATGTTTCAAGTTTTGTGGTGTACAGTACTGAGAGTAATGGATCTTTTTACTTTTTGAGGCATTGCAACCACATACTTTGATGTACTAAAGTGGGATCTTCTGTGGCTTATTCATAGGTCAGTGCACTTTTCTAAAATGTTATTAAATAAAAATCCTAAAGGTTCTTTTGTGATCCCCCCTGCTTGAATACATGGCAAAACCATATTTTTCTCTTGCAATACCAGCTGCAAGGTGTTAGAGCCCATGCATTTTTGCAAAGTACCTCAAGCTTATGTATTTAGAATTAAGTATCCCTGAGAACATCAAATTGTGAGTTTTTTCCCTCTGGACATTAATATGGTGTTATTCAAACTATTACATTGCAGCGTTGACTGTTTCTATCATAGGGGGTCTTCCTCTATCACCCTGTTTCTAGTCAAAGATCTGAGTCCCAGTTATTGATCCCCACAACATGATACTGCCCTCTTCATGGTTCATCACATTTTAATGATAGACTAAAAAGTGTAATTTTAATCCTATATCAAAACTTTCATGTTTGCAGTGAGGATGACAAGAATTAACCTTCTTCAACATGTTTATATGTGTGTTCATTTATTCATTCATGCATTTAGATGTGGATTTTTCTTATTGTTATAACTAGTTAGATATTCATTTACAGATTTATATGCATGTTTATTTTCATGTTTATTTTTTTTTGTCCCCCATACTTTTATCTTTTAAAACACATTTTTAAAATATTTTTTGTCTATTAACTTAAACTTTCTTTGCTATTTATATCATGGTATATCACCCCTGTAAATTTATATCATAAAGATTTTATTGATGTTAATGGTTGGGCCTACATAAAAAAGAATATTGTTCTTCTAACGAGCTAACCCACTTGTTTTTCCTTATAGCTTTGTTTTGGGAGTTTATTCTCTTTTTTTGCTGTTCAGCTTACATCTATGACTCTTCAGGTGCACTAATTAGCAACTTAACTGGTGTCAGCCTATGAATGAATATAGAAACACCTTCTTGGCCCTCTCATGCCCCTGATTTACACACTCACACTTTATCTATATCAGTTATCTGTGTACTCTGCTATTCCTGTCGTGACAGGGTTGATATGAAGTTGTTCAAAGGTGTGATTCCCAGAGGCATCTCAAATAACTGAGAGGTGATCATCAGGATGTGATTGACTGACACTTAAAAGCTTTTACTGTTGAATGGTTTGTTTTTTTGCAGTGAAGGGGTAACCTGTCCAAGGTGTACTCTACCTTTTGCCAATAGACTACTGGAGATAGGCACCAAGTCCCATGACCCTGACGGATATGTGGCAGAAGATGGATGGATGGTTTGTTTACTCATCTGTGAGTCTTTGCTCCCACCAACAAATGGCCTTCATCATCCAAGTCTCTCTGTCAGAATGTGAGACTACGGTTGGTCAATAGAAATTAATCACCAAGATATACAGGAGTTGGACAATGAAACTGAAACACCTGGTTTTAGACCACAGTAACTTATTAGTATGGTGTAGGGCCTCCTTTTGTGGCCAATATAGCGTCAGTTTGTCTTGGGAATGACATATACAAGTCCTGCACAGTGGTCAGAGGGATTTTACGCCATTCTTCTTGCAGGATAGTGGCCAGGTTACGACGTGATGCTGGTAGAGGAAAATGTTTCCTGACTCGCTCCTCCAAAACACCCCAAAGTGGCTCAATAATATTTA
>JAUZNJ010020010.1:0-17211 GCA_034780135.1 Jordanella pulchra | reverse complement strand
TTACCAAAGTCATATTTTGGAGCGGTACCTATACTTTTACTTGACTCTGAGATTTCAGTACTTTATACAACACTGCTAAGAACCACCCCAAAGAGCTTCAGGCCAACACAGATTAGACCAGTGTCATGATTCTGTGCGTCAGCTCTGGTCTGATTATCTGATCTTCTCCACCTGCTACTCTCATCAGCTACACCTGCACATCTGCCTTAATAACCACTTCTCAGACCAGAGACTGACGCTAGATTTTTCCAGCCCTATGGTGAGACTTATCTAGTGTTTATTCTGCCTGCCTGCCTGTTACGACCTATTCCCCTTCAAAACCTTGTGTTTTGCCTGTGTCCCTGTCGGCTCTGTTCATGTGTCGTCTGGTTCTGACCCCTGTCTCCTAGTTACACTGATTCTGGATTACGGACTGAATATTCCTCGGACCTCTGACCTCCTGTTGCCAACCTCTGCTCGCATAACAACTCAGATTCTGGATCACATTTTGGATTCCCTCAAGTTTTCTGATCTCCCGGTACCGACCTCTACTCTGCCTTTCTCCCTAACCACGAAAAAAGCCTTTTCTCTTAAAGATTTGGAACGCTCTACTCACCTGAGTGCGTCTTTCTCGTCAGATGGCCGCAACTTCCACAACGTGGTTCTCCGTCGGTTCCTCTGGGCAATCCTCCAAAAAACCTCTGAGGTCAGTCAGATCATATCTGATGAAACCTTCAGTTGTTCAGTGCTGGACCTTCACTATTACTATCTCACTACAGATGTACCACCCGCTGTGGTCGATTCCCGCTGTCGCTCCGGTTCAGAAAGTTCACACAAATAAACTGTTAAACTTTTCTCTTCTTATCAGGCTCAAATTTTGGGTCCTCAGCACATCCCCGTAACAACCAGAGCCCTTGATATCCAAAGGCACGCCAAAATAAAGGCCATTGGAAGGGCAGACACAGGAATGGCAACATCCTCCCAAGATGGGAAGACGAGAGTCCCAAAGCCAGACCCTAGAGCCTATTCTGGTGAAGCCACCAAGAGCTGCAGCAACTAGCCCATGCCAGCTGGTTGGCCCATCCCGTTGTGGGCACAGAAACCCGAGCCAAAGGGAGGTGATGGAAAAAGCTGGATTTTATCAAAGGAATGATCAGATCAACAACAGGCTGAAGATACTCAAGAGAACTGGAGGATATCTGTAACAGTACGTTGTAGTTTTTGTATCGCCATCTGTTATTTATATTGATGGTACAGACTGGAATGGTGATCAAATTAATGTTCAGCTTGTCCATGGCAAGCTTTATTGTTTTTATGAGCATATGTACATTGTTAAAGCATAATTTGCTAAAAGCAGTGTGTGATTGTAGCTTCTGCTTTTTTTAATATTTGAGACCATCCCATACTACTTTGCCTATTTTTCCGAGTACTGTAGTATTAGAAGGTAGTAGCAATAATTTTTCAAGTCAACTTCTGATTAGAAGCAACAACCGGATGCCTACTTCAGCTTGGTCCATTTGTTCGGACTCCTATTTGTTCACCTAAACCGTATGTCCCACCACAACTATGACCTTTATTCTCTGTCTTTCAGAGGACAGTGGAAAATAAATGGTTCATTCCTGTGGGGAGACGGCTGTTGGAAATGCGAAGAGCACCTTCCAAAGTTCAGACGCGGAAACACGGAGGAGAGAAAATATGTACAGTGCAATTATTAAAGATAGGTCATCGTAACTTGAAGATTTACAGCATTAAAATCTATTTTGTCTTGTCTAGAAAAACTGAAGGGTCATGAAATCCAGTGCAACAGTAGTCTAATTTAGAGAAACAGACCAAAAAGCTGAGGAGGGAGACGAGGGGGTGGTGCATCCTCCTCATGTTTATGTACTCAAACATGACTGTAAATCTTCTGAAAACGTGCTGTAAATAGTTCCCTTTGTTGTTTCTCTGATTCTAAATATATTTTTAAATAAAACTGATGTTTCTACAGTTGCTTTCATGGTTTGGAAAATGCATGGGATGTAATATATCAAAGATATCTGTAAAAAAGAAAATGAAAGGCAGATTTCAAGTCTCTAAAGTTTCTCTATTAAAGAATGACGTGAACGTGTCTTTTCAGAAATATCATACAGTGTTAAAATACTCAAAAAAAAAAACAACCTTCTATTCATATCTGAAACAATAGCATCCCACCACGGCTGCAAGCTTGGATACATCCAAACTTCATCCTTTGTAAGAGGCTTTACAGCGTCTAAAGTGATTAATTAAACCAGATTAACATTATTCACAGATTGTTTACATTAGCATTGTGAAGGCCTGTATCAACAATAGCTTCTGCACATACCATTTGTCTTACATGTAGGTGTCTCCTGGTTTGACAGCATCACTTTGATGCAGTCAAAGTCACTATCAGGTTACTACATGCTCATAATATTCTGTTGTGTCTCCGTGTTCATCCTCTTCTTCGTTAGTGGATTGATAGACCCGTTCTGGCATCCCCACAACTAGTGTAATTTCCACGTTCTGTACCATCCAATGCTGGTGATAAAGAACTTGGCCCCACATTTGGTCGGCTCCTACTCAAGCTCCTACATCCTGCTGCATGGGCTCTGAACGAAGGCTCTGCCAGTGGAAAAGAGGAAAGAGAGAAGTACCAACATACCAGCAGACAAAGGTACCAATCACCTGCAGTAAATACTTGTAAAATTAGAAATGTTTCATTATAGGTTTAAACTTTTATTGATGAGGTTCATTCTGGGATATTTGTCTTGTTTAGTCTGAAACCTCCTTATGTGATAGCAACAAGGAGCAGTGTTAAAAACGGATTTGATATCTGTCATAATTAATTGTTTAATAGGAAACAAAGAACGAGATATTAACTTACACTGTTGATTAAATACTTTTACTAATGTCAAACTCCTTAACACTGAGTGTTCCTTTTAAATGGTATAGTGGGATAATGTACAAAGAATAGGCTCTTTAGCTGTAGCAGGCTTCATAAAACAAATTTGAGGCCACTTTTGAAACTTTTTTTGTATTTATGGATTAGTTCGGTTTTGGAACCTTATTTACACAAAAAATAAAAGCTCAACCACTAATACAGAGTTTAAAAGAAATATTGGAAGTAGATTGTTTTTACCCATTTGTCACTTGAATGATCTTTTGAGAATCCTTTTTTTACACCTTATTATGTCTTTTTGGATTTATTTCAAGTTGTACTATCAGAACCAGAGACGTGACGGTGAGTGGAATAAAGCTATTATCTTTGTCAGAATTTGTACTAAGAAGTCTCATAGCTCGAAGGGTTTAGAGATCCAAAAGACAGAGACAAAAATGTCTAATGTCCAAAACATTGCATCTTTTTTTTCTTACATTATCCGCCTCATATCAGTCTAAAAGGAATACATTAATTGCCCATTTGGAGGCACAAAAGGAAGTTTGCCTTTGTTGTGAATCTGCATAAGAGCCACCACCATACATTATCATGAATAATACATCCATATCTCTTCCATAGCCACGGGTGGTAAGGATTAGATAAAGAACCGTAAATAAGCTTCAAAGCCTGCTGTATGCCGGTTTGTTACACCTCACTATACAGGCCTTTCCTTTAATCACAAACTTACCCTGAGCTGGTGGGGCCTTTTCGTTGTGACTGTGCCACCGTCGCTATTAGTGCAGGGTGGCCCTGTCTGTACACACGTATTCATTTACCTAATTAACACGGGACTCACACTGGGAGTCAAATGAAAGCTACCATAGGGGAGTCACCGAGAACAAAGCCTGGAGAGGAACCCTGACGTCCTACTGTTACCAGTCACTGGATCACTGGGAAATAAAAGGAAATTTCTAACAAAATGGAAAGACACCCGGACAGAGCTGTTGGTTTATTGGTCCATAGAAGACACAGGTGATGAACCTTCTGTGCTGTCTTTTATTATTGTCAGCTTTATGTTTTTTGATTTTTTTTTTATTCATTGATTTGTTATTCATTACTCATTGAAACTGTTTGTTATTTGATCATTTTACATCCCAAAAGGTCCCAAATTATAAAGAAATTCTTTGGGATGTAGAGAATAAATTAAATTCACATGGTATCCAGACACTCAGAGGCTTAAACTGTTGGGTTGACCAAAAAAGCAAAATATTATAAGAACATTTAGTCTAAATCTAATATTAAAGAAAATTAGATTTATTTAAAATTAAGATACCTTATGATTAATGTTTTTTCTCTTTGAATGTGTAGGTCCTATCTGGTTTCTCTGGTATTAGAGTGTATTAGACTCTCCAAATTGTCCTTAGTTTGTAGGCACCCCTGGTTGTTTGTCTCCATGTTGCCCTGAGATGGACTAGTGACCTGTGCAGGTTATACCCCTCCTCCCACAATATAACTGTAGGGACCAGTTCTCCCAGTGACCCTGTAGGGATAAGCTGCCATCATTCTGCAAGTCACCTCTGCTCTGATTGTCTGATTATCCCCACCTGCCGTCTCTGCCTCACTCATCAGGTGCACCTGTTCGTCTGCCTTTATTAACCCATTCCAGATCTTTGACCAACACCAGATTATCGTTCAAGCCTTTGGTGAGACATTTTCTAGCGTTCTTTCTGCCTGCCTGCCTGTTATAACTGTTTACCCTCTGAGACCTTGATTTTTGCCTAGCCCCTGTCGGATGTTGGATGCCTGTGCTCTTGATCCCGTTCTGTCCCAGACTTCTCTCTCTTTTGGATTTTGATAAGTTTTCCCCAGCCATCTGATCTTCTGGTTTTGACCTCTGCCTCCTAAGGACACCGACTTTGGATCACGGACTGGTACCTCCTTTAATGTCTGGTCTCCCGGCTCTGACGTCTTTTCTGCTCACCCCGACCTCGTTTAATGATCTACCCCCAGACGTATAGCGATCACTTACCGGCTTAGCCAACGTCCGGAGCCTCTTCCCCGAAGATCGGATCTCTCTCTTGTGCTGGCTGATCGGCTTCTTCTCCGGATTTATCCACATTCTCCATTGAGGTCAGTAACTTTCACTCTTCCTGTCTGCCGTCCTATAAACCATCCAGAGTCGAACAGTAACGTTCATATTTCCCCTCAGAAAATCCTGCCGTTGCTGCTCCTTCCCATCACCGACCCAGAAAACTGGTTCAATAAACTGTTGAAACACACCTCGCAGTCTGGTTCACTTCTGGGTCCACAAATTTCACATCCCCGTTACATAAGTAGCTATAGGCAATGAGTGGATTAATATTTATTTATGATATCAACAAATGTTCTATATGCTTTCGATTCTTGCTTATAACAGAAGCAAGAACTTAAAAAACAGCTGAATATCAACATTATCTGAGATCCCTCTGTGGTCAGTCCTGGTCTAAGGTTTGGTTGTTTGAACAATTATAAATTTCATGAAACTAAAAGTTTAGCAAACTTTACGATAATCGTCCTGTCTGCATATACTCTATGCTTTGAAATTTATTATTCAGATTATCAAAGTTTGATTATGAAGAGAAAGCTACTGGAGCTACTCCCATGAAATATCTGTTTGAATGAATGCAAATCAGAGGAAGAGAGAAATGTTATGAACAGATGGTTGATGGCTCTGTGTAGAATGGGACTCCACTTCTGATCATATTTTCTGCCTTCTTCGCAAAACCTAAAACATAAATGTTTTCCTATAGATTTAAAAGACAATCTTTCAGATAGGAGAGTATTCTAATGGTTCTCATTACATACACTAAGTTTCTATTGAAAAATAGCCAACAAAGTAAAAGTTTATAAAATATGTTTCATGTGAGTCTGCATGAACTTTAGAAGTGTGAATTTATTTGAATCCCCCACGTTTGTAGAGTTCACTCTGGTTCTACAGGTACCACTTCTCTGCTCACATGGTCCAAAAATGTGTGTTGGGGAACTTTAAAAAAGAACAATTGTATTTCAAGAGGGAATCTTAAAGGACTAATTAACTTCAATGAAATAAGACTGATTCTAAAACTGTTTGGTCACATTTTTGGTACATTCAATCAAAAGAAACAAAGTTATATGGTTTTACTTTTTTCCACAGAGAACAAAAATGTTTACATTTTCTGATCAGGATTAGGTTAAGTCACTGTGTCTCTACACAGCTGCTCAGCATCAGGTCACAGTACCTCTACTGATTAATAATAGATTCATACTTTGATTCATGTAGTTTCATTTCCCCAGCAACTTTCTGGAAGGTTAGATCAGCTTTTTGGCAAAAGTTTCTTCCTAAATGTAGGTTTTTAGTGATTGATTTGAAACAAGATGAGAAGACATGAGAAACAGTTTCAACATTATAAACCATGCTACATAATCTGACCCCCCTGCATTCTCCCCAACCCCCCAATATTTCACATTGTTCTCACAAGCCACTCCCCACCCCCCTGGAGTTACATGGGAGGGGTCCTTTCACAGTCTCTCCATTAATCAAGGGGGTCACAAGCTAAAAAGGTTGATGACCTTGGTGTTTTTGCATTTCAAGAAGAGTCCAGTACAGAACTGGAAAATTGTTTGAATTTTGTCAGTTATTTAAAAAATAAAATATTGACACATTTGTTTTAGGAACTTTGAATAAGACTATACAAACATTTGTAAATAAAAGGACATTTTAGTCCCAATCCATGTAGACAACCCAGTGTACAACTGACTGCACCGTAAAAGCACACGCGGTTTGTAAACCACTCTTGACCAATAGATTCCCCTCCATTATCATAACATATTACTGCTGTTATGATGAGCAGGCAGCTGGATTCATACTATTCACTTTTTGCATGTACTTGAAATGAGAGTAAATGTGGTTTTAACTAAGTAAGTTTGATGTGTGCAAAAGGTCTATCATCTCTGTGATTAAAAAAAAGGAAATTTCATAAACTTTGTTTAAGTCTTTGATTTCTCCATCATTTCTGTTGCTGGATAAAATATTATATTTCCTAAAACTCATAGCTCGGAGTCCTCATACTCTGGGCCTGTTATAAGGGGATTGGTCCTCCAACTCCACCCTACTTTCTTCTTCTTTTGTTCACGGTCCTCCAGGACAGTTTTAAATATTAAGTTACTAATTTCCTCTGCCCTTTTGTTACTTGTTTCACTGGAGCAAACGCTATGTGCTAATGCTAATATCTTCCGATTCACGGGTTAGATACACGGAGACCGCCTCCAAACCCTGACTGGTTTATCCGATCGCCATATAACACACCCAACGCCGAAGTTTACTGGTCACATATACAATTCGCCAATAATCAAAACTACACTGGTTTTTTATTAGTAAACCATCTGAAAGAGCTATATCAAATATCTTCTGTACAAATGCGTGCATACTACACCACTAGGTTGCACATATCCATAAGATCAGAAGACCTTAATTACGTTAGAAAATGTATTCACTGTCACTGAGGAATCATTTATAACTTTGCTATAAAACAAAAATCCCACATTTTAGTTACTATTTACTGCAACTTGGACTCCTTCCTTCTTTTCTATGCAAGCATCAGAAGGTCCACTAGCTATGAGGGATTTCACTCAGCCTTTAAGCTACATTCGCCTTAAAAGGTGGACCAGCAATGCTGTCTTAAACTGATCGAACATATTTTAATCACAATCTGCTGTTGCCGTGGTTGGATGTTTGTCTCCCCAGATGTAACAAAATACTCTTGCAGAAGGACGATCCCTGCAACGTAAGTGGATGTAATGACATAAACAGCCCAGAAATGCACACCCCTGGTGACCAGGGTCAAGATGAAGGTTCATTAAAAATAATACCTGGTTGATCCACAGCTTTTTACTTATGATCTCTTTCATGGCTCATCATCAGAGATGTGATAGTGCGGCATTAAGTATGCCTCATTAGTTGGGACTTGGAACTGGGAATAATGTACCTTTATTTAACACATTCTGGTTGCTCATACAAAAATCTGTGAGATTTGCTGATTCTACTATTTTTTTTATTTTTTTTTAGCTGTGTAATTCCTTTCAGCTTATAGGTTCAAAGACTTGAGGATGTTTGCATGTAACTGGTTTAATTAGAGAGAAGCTCTTAGATATTTACATTTTTTATGAAGCAGCCATTTTTGAATGTTGAACTTTGGCTGCTGATCCTCCAGTTATTAAAATATTCAACCAAACTAGCAAATATACTTTTTGTAAATGGATGCAAACTCCAACAGATGCAGGTCCCCAATCTAACCCTAATTCATTAAATCACAAAACATTTGATGTTTTATGGGCATACACACAGTTATATTGGCAGATGTAATTAATGAGGGTTTAGGTGCTGCATCAGCAGCCAATTATCACTTGAGGAGAGTCAGTTGGCAGCTATCTATCCTTCTACCAACGCCTCTTCTAGTCAGCTGCATATCAGCTTCAGCCTGTCAAAGGAGGAGCCAGGAAAAAAAGGTGGCAACAGATCTGCAATCAGAGTCACAAACTTTGATTTATCGGGAAGAATCAGGAATTATGGATGCAGTTTGGTCTCAAAGCTGCCGAATGACTTGAGAATCCAGTTGGTTATTTGAGCAAGAGATCAAGCAATGGCTGATGGACTGCTGTTTGCATGGACCTCTGAGAGCTCAGCTCTTATTGATACAAGGCGGAGGAGGATGAAGTCAGTGATGCTGCCTGTGAAACAGCCAGTTTAACACAGACAAGGTGACGGATAGATTGAGACCCAGACAGAGAGGCAGAAAGCAAAGGGTCAGGAAGTATTTCATGTAATGTTGATTTCTGTGGAGACGCGTTCCCCTCTCTCAAGCAACATGACCTGCGCTGACTCCTGTGATCCCTGTTGCCATAGAGATAACAAAAATGACACACCTCTGCTTTCCTCTACTGTCTCAGAGCAATGAAAATGAATGTGGCCCAAGGATCAACACACAGTCATATTGGCAAAAAATCAATAGGTTTTCCCTCTGCCTTGCATCGGCCCAGTAAACTGAAACATATCAATCCATACATGTGCACGCCCTGCTCTAATCCCTCCTGCCTCTGTGTGTGTAAGGAAGACAAAACAAAAAGCTGCCCAGTCTATCTGAACCGCTCTATTAAAACAATCTTTGCTTTGGATGCAGACCGGGAGGGGGGGAAGAAAAGAAAGAGAAAAGAGCAAGCTGACTGAACACAGACTTGGATGTCAGTCTAAGATAGAGACGGGGTATGTTGTTTTGTTTGGCTTTTTCTTTAAATTCTGCCTCTCATTACTGTGTGCAGCCTCAAGCAGTTAGATGTTGGGAAAAAAATAAAATATAAAAAAAAAATCAAGTCTGAGCAACTGCGCCTGTGCCCAGGAGCCCAAAGGAGCGACGGGGGGTCCCTACTTTGATGGAGGCCTGTGCATCATTAGAAGAGATAGCATGAGAGGGTCACAAACATGCTGCAACTGGTGCACCGGTTCTGCAGAACACAACAAACAATTTCACTGACAACAAATCCTGACACAATGATAGATAGATAGATAGATAGATAGATAGATAGATAGATAGATAGATAGATAGATAGATAGATAGATAGATAGATAGAAATTTATGAGAGTAGAGTGGTTTTAATTATGTAATCCACTGAGGTTCTCTCTGAAAGTTCACTGTTCATGAAAAAATGAATATGAGCTGCACCACTGCCTTTATAGGCATCATAAAAATTATACTGTTGCACTTAAATTTTTTAATAAAGTGACTGAGAACATTTAGAGAGACTGGCATATGTTAATAGGACTGAGAGGTGTGGGCTGTCCAAACAGCACTGTTGAGAAACAAGCCTGCTTTAAACCATCCGTGGTCCTCAAAGGTCAACCCTATTTTCATAATAGCAGCCCTATGGCAAACTCTAAATCTGTCCTTAGAAAATGGATGCCGTCCAGTAAGAAGGAGAAGAAGATAAAGCATGCTACCTGCGTGAGACACAGTAACGACGCTCTCTTTATAGGTGGGCAGGACTGGAAGATGAGCCTTTATATTTTATAAGCTGGCGCTGAGCAACTTTCTGTCATATGGGCTGGTTTTGTCATATGTTGAAATTGCAGCAAATGTTTCTCTTTTGCCCTTTAAGAACAGTTTTAATAGACCTCTAATGTTTTCATGTTATGCTTTCATAAAGTTATATCTTTGAAAGTCTTGATCAGTAGTTCTCCAGGTTTTTTGAAGGACTTTTATAAAAATCATTTAGATTTTGGATGCTATTTCCTTCAGCAAAAAGTTTAAAACAAAAGAAGTTTTAGTCCTAAATGACACTATTGAATCAAAACCTGCCTGGTTAATGTCCTATATTCCTACTGAAACAGTGAGCGGAAAACAGTTCCCACAAACTAAGGTATGCAAATACTGAGGTATTAGGAGTTAATGTCTCTTAAACTAAGAATATAAGCCTAAATCATGAAAAAAGCCCATCATTATAATCCCCTCAGCATCCAGACTTTATACAGCAAATAGTTTAATTGTTTGTGTGGCCACTGCCAAACACATACTTGTCATTTAGTTGCCAGACGAGAGGCACACGTCTCTGTGGTTTTAGTGTCCAATAGTGGCATGCTTTACACCACTCTATCCAGCATTATGCGTTACACTTGTTTTTATTTTTCTAATAGCTCATTATCATCACCAAATACATGAAAAAAGAGGATATATTTAAAGTTGAAGTTAAAATCCAAGAAAATGTGAACGACGTTAGAGAAAATTTCTGTTCAGTTAATTTATCACAGTTATCTGTTTTACCACTGGTGTATTTGTGCATCTACTCGAAAGTGTTTATGTCGGAATATATATGTTGGGTGCTGGTGTTGGGATATCTCAAGCATGTGTGTGTGTGTGTATCTCTGTGTGTGCGCGGGCCGTGATGAGACCCTGCGTCTGACACAATGCTGCTCTGTTAAGGTCAAGCCCTACAGAATGTCAGAGATGATGACACGCACTGAAAGGTTTCATCTAATCCCTCTATTTCCTCTCTTCCCCTTCGTCCCTCCGATATGTCTGCCCTACCTCCATCTCCGGCCTGCTCGCTCACAAGACAAGACAGACATATACCGGCCTTCACCTACAGTCTAAATCAAGACTCTTCGTGGATGCGTCTGTCTGTTTTGTGTGTGTGTGTATCTAAATAGCGTTGAGGCATGCCATCCTTCCAGTAAGGCCAAATAAGAAATGCCTGAGGCCACTGTCTCCAAGTCTGCGTGGTTGGCGCGCTCTTTACAATCTGCTGTCAGACGTCTTTGCTTCGGTCTTCAGCAGTGGCACATTTACTTTTTGTTGGTGTTGAGCTGCCAAGAAATTAAAGAAACACAGACATAAAAGGAAGTATGTAGATTAAACGTTTAGTTGAGAAACTCACTAGGGTCAGTGTTTCTGTTTCTGTACTATTTAAAAACTTTTGGATTTGTTTGCTGTTGAGCTGTTCTTTATTGTCTGATTTGTCATGCTGAGTGATTTATATACACATGAAAATGTATATTTTGTAATAATATGAGCAAAAATGCTGTTCATGTTCTAATTAGAAGGTCCAAATACTTCACTTCCTATTGTTTTTAGGAAGTAAATCTCAAATATTAGCCATGGTTTTATATTTAATTCTGAAATTATATCCAGTCCAGCCAAATTCCTTTGTAGCAGAACACGAGAGACCCAAAATAACCTCATACATATGAATAGTAACAGAAAGATTTTGGGTTATTAAAAAAAAAAAAGCTGCCAAGAGCCCCATGGAAACTTTGGGGGAGCTGCAGAGATCCAAACCTCTAGTCGTAAATAAAGAGTGTAAAGATAAACAGCAGAAAAAGTGTAG
This sequence comes from Jordanella pulchra, assembly GCA_034780135.1. Lineage (NCBI taxonomy): Eukaryota > Metazoa > Chordata > Actinopteri > Cyprinodontiformes > Cyprinodontidae > Jordanella > Jordanella pulchra. The sequence continues at coordinate 5,468 of JAUZNJ010020010.1, read as the reverse complement.
TCGAACCATGACTTTCAAATTGTTAATTCAATTCAATTATTCATTTTTTAACCCCCTAAGGGAAATACAGTTTAGGTACAACCCGTCCGTGGGTTGCAAAGTCCAAGGCCTTGCTGCCAGCAATAGACAATAATATTATAATTAAAGCTTCTGTTTAATATTTTTCCTGGTTTAGCTGAGACAAAAACACCAATCATAAAAGCTGAAACTAAAAATTAACTCCATATGTGATTCTTTTCCTTTTCCACAGTATCTCCACCATGGTGGTGGTAGCATCATGCTATGGGCATCCGGCATGTTTATTTCCTGTCTTACGTTTTGTAAGACTCAAAGAATAGCTCATGTAAATGGGAGGATGGTTTAAATAAAGTGTTTATATTGGATCCATTCAGATTTGCTTATAAAAACCAGTTTAAATGAACTCGTTAGCAGAGAACCCTCTAGGATCCTTGCTGGCTGACTGCTATGTGTTTTTTTCTAAATAGCGTGAAATAAATTTAATTAAACTATCATGAAAAAAATGTTGTTTATACCTTATGAGATTACCTGGACTTAATTTTCTTTGGTTTTGAGATAATTGACAAGCAGCATATGTATGTTTAACCAAGCTGACTATTACGTGCACGGTTGAACATGTCATTGTTGAATCTTAATGCTTTTTGCTCTTAAGTTCTCCCAGATTTTTTTTCTTCTTCGCTTGGCTGCCGCGTAGTTAACACTTATTAAATTAACAGTCATCCAGTGATCAAACGACAACAACCCTCCCCCATTGAGCCGACAGAGTGACGGCGGAGGTCTCCTCAGCATCTGGTGAGTTTGTTGCACATAAATACAGAGGTTCTGCTAATTATGGTTTTTACAATTCTGGGAGAAATTATTCATCTAACCCGTACGGTTTGGATTTGTTTCAAAGACAAAAAAAGACACAATGCTGGATTCAAGATGCCCTGTTTCCTCTGCAGCTTCCCAAACTGTCATTTATCTTCTCACCTATGTGGATTGGGTCTGGTGAAACGGAGGAACGGCAGAGATGGAGGGAGTTAAGCGGGAGGCGGTTGGAGGGGTGGGGGGTGGATGAGAATGAAGGATTACATAAAGAAGAAGCTGCACTTGATGGTAACTGGTTGAGATTAGTGCCTAAGGGGTACAGCAGTGGCTGTGATTTTGATACTGCGCCCCCAGCTAAACGCTGAAGGCCGCCTTGCCTAGAGGAGTCTGCCTTCACCCACAGGCAGTCAAAGATTGTTTTTTTTTTCTTTTTTTTTTACCGGCATCTCTTCCCTTTCTTCCTCCTCCTCCTCCTTCTCCTCCACTCCACAGACACCTGTCATCTCTAATGTCAAAACTTCTCTCAGAGAGGAAAAGACAATGCAAAGAATAAACAAAAGAAACATGCTTTTTAAAGGCACACTCTGCATACAGATCTAAGGTGTTTAGGCCCTGGCTTCCCCTGCAGCAGCCTGGATTGAACCTATCAAAGCTGCATAAAACAGCATGGTTTAAGTTATTACTGGAGGGTTTTGAAAATTAAAACACCTATAAAACCTGCTGATAGGTGTGACGGTTCCTGTTAGAAATTCACTTGCACTCATTATGGACATTAATGCAAGAGTCACTTGAGTGTGACTCATTTAAACAGTGAATTTGTTATATACAAAATGCATCTCTATTCAAACCTAAGAGAAAGAATTTAGGTTACTATTTGTATTTTTTTTAATATTTACATGTTTATCTTCCTCTATCTCTCTCTAGAGCGTGTGTATGACTTTGTTCCTGCAAACACGTAGACACACCCCAGCTAACATGTTTTTAAATGTCCCATGGTGAACTGCACCGTACCCTTTCACTTTTTGTGACCATCAGGAGGCTTTTCGTCTAATTCTGTCAGGATATCTATACCATGCTACTTGGCAGAATAATTTCAAAGTATCTGCAGAAAAAATGTAGCAACTGTCAAGCATGGTGGTGGGAGCATCATGTTGTGGGACAGCAAGTAGCACTGGTAGGTTCGACTGGATGGATGTGTTTTGTACATTATACTGAAAATATAATATAAGTTTCCTGAATTATAGGGACTTTTATGTGTCATTTGGGAACTTTGATTCAGACTCCAGAAAAATCCCATGAAAGGTTCCTCAAGGATCCATTCTGGGGCCTGAAGAACATTTCCAGAATTAAAGGATTAATGTCCAAGCAGAATTTAGAAAAACTCATTCATGCATTTATCTTTAGTAGAATTGATCACTGCAACAGTGTCCTCATAGGTTTGCATAAAAAGTCCATTAGAAAGTTTCAGCTGATCCAAAACACTGCTGTTCCTGTTCTCACTAGTATTAAAAGCGTAGAGCACATCAACCCAGTTCTGAAATCCTTACATTCCTTAATAGACTTTAAAATCCTACTGTTAGTCCATAGATCACCAAAGCACCTCAATACATAACAGATTTGTGGTCAGTGTATCAACCTCCCAGACCACTCAGGGCTCATAGTTCCAGCCTACTATGTACACCCAGAACCAGAACCAAACACAGAGAAGCAGCTTTTAGTTCCTATGCTCCAATTGTCTGGAACAAAGGAGCAGAAGACTGTAAAAGAGCAAAAAGCCTGAGTTCTTTGAAGTCCCAGTTAAAAAAACATTGGTCTAGGGGTGCCTATGAATGTTAAAGTTAAACTGTTAACTGAGGTATTATTAGTTTAAGGTTGTGGTCCAACTCTTATCTGTTTTAGTCATGTTTTCTCGTTTATTTGCTTTTCTCTGCTTTTATTTTTCGTCTATTTTATTGTCTAATTAATGTAAAGGACTTTGGATTGTCCATGTACTAAATTGTGCCATAGGAATAAATTTCCCTTGCCTTGTCTTACAGGTTTAGATGAGCTTTAGCAAGTTGCTTCTCAGCAAGACTTTTTGTTGCTATAAACAAGCTGCTGGTAGAATTCTAGCTGGATTTTTGACAACTTTTCTTGGAGGTATTGGATTAAATTTGAAGGTCATTGCAATTTTCAAAAAATAATACATTCGCAGAACATCAAGAATGAAGCACAATAAAAGTATGTACTTCACTGGAAAACAAAAATTTTATAAATAACAATTTGATAAATATACTTCTGGTTACGATGCTAATGTTAATTCAAAAGGATTCTGTAACAATAGGGATGTTGGATTCACATGAGAGAGACCTCCTCTCTGAGTTACATGACCCAGATTTAAGCAAAAAAAAGAGACAAGGGTGAATATCAGCCCGGCTTTCCCCGAATTAGGAAAGTAAGGGTGTTTAAAACCCAAGCAGGGGTTGCTGCTTTTCTTCTGAACCAGTAATTTAAATTGTAATGCAAATAATTAGCATAGGTTTGGGTGTTTTCTTGTCCTAATTTTGTAATTAATACACTGCACACATTTTGTACAGACCTGGGATTTTTAATAGCCCATTGATAGCCCATATTTTCCATCCTAAAACAAGCTTTAGGAACAGATTTCTTGGTTCATTGTCTTGCTGGAACAACAAAATGTGTTCATGTTTCCACTGTCTACTCCAAGCAATTAATATTAAAGAGGCGTTTTTAGTTTTTGCTGAAAACTATTTTTAAAACAGCCTTTTTACATGACCCTTTACGAATAAAACATTGTTTGATCAGCAGACTGACACCTCAATAGTTCAGCACCGATGCGTCTACTGGGCTGTACTTTCTTTCATTTACTTTGGGTCGGAAGTTCCCGCGCTATTTGGCGGATGTGATGTAAACTGCCTCCATGTTAAGTCAGTCAAACCTAGCAAACAAACCAAGCATTATATTCAAGATGGATTTTACGGATATTCAGAAGCACCTGGCATCTGCTCAACTAAGACAGCAATGCAAATCAGGTAAGGTGAAAAAAGTAAAAAAAAAAAAAAAGTGAGCTATGAAGACGAGCAGAAAGTGCTGCAGTTCTGTGTTTTGGCCACAGGTGGCAGTATTATTAGAAAACTCAATAAACTTACATAAGGCTTTTTTAAGCTAAGTAAAATTGGTCAACAAGTTACTAAACATCCAAGTAACCGAGGCTCAACTGAAATTAATTGAAAACTGATATAGCTTCAGTGTCAATAACACAAGAAGCTAGTTTTCATGTAAATGTAGCCAAACGTTGTTAATCAAGATAAATAGTCCTTTGTCTAAACACCATCAAGCTAATATGAATTGTGTAGCTGTCCACATAAACAAACCAAACTTCTTCCTAAAGAAACGTTTGCTTGTCAAAAAAGACAAAAAATGACTATTATTTGGTAACAATGTCAAGACATTTGTGTGATGAGTCAAAGTTTTTATCCCTAACAACATGGTGCCAAGCATAAAGCATGGTGTTGGTAGGATTATCCAATGCAACTGGTCTGCATATGTTTGTGAATATATTCTTTTAGACCTAAAAATTATCCATCAGAGTGTCAGAATTGAGAGGTAGTTTAATTTATAGAAAAAGATTTGCACAACGAAAGAATTGCTATTCTAAAACTTTAGCTAAGAGTATTACGAAATAAATAATAATTCTGGAGAATATAGTTGAAAATTAGCTTCCTTTATCCAACAATTATGGATGCATCATTTGATGGGTTCATTTGACGGGCAATGCCACCTTTGTTGCCTCAATTTTGCAAAGATTTCCAAAATCACCATCAAACTGGTCTCAATCAGTCATTGTGTGTTCAAAATGATACAACCAAATGATTTTGACAAGGTATTGTCACGAGATGTGTGTTAGAAATGTTAAAAAGAAGGTTACCAGACCTCTTCTATTTACAAAGAACAGGAAGTCGCTTCAATCAGCCTGATTAGACAATCAAACGAAATTGTCATTTCATAAAAAAGCTGTTTGGCTGTTAGTCAAAGGTCTGGAATCAGGCAATGGTAAAATGCTTTCAGTAATTTTTGTGATATTTTCCTTGTTTTCCCCTCCACAAAGACAACACAAATTATAAAATCTAATTTGAGCCCATGCCAGCCTAGGAAAATGTATTTTTTATTAAATCTACTGTGAATGACCTTTCCCACCTTGAACAGACGCAGCTGCCTGAAGAGCACGAAGCGCTGAACCGATCCTGGTGTGAAATGGCCCTCATTGTCCATGTAGTTAAGAGGAAATGTGAGATGATGTGACAGTGGCAGCCGTGCCAGGAGGTGTTGTTGCAACCAATGGGGGGCAGAGGACACCACAGAGAGTAATGGCTGCTACAAGCCATCAGACTCGCTGCGCTAGAAACATGCCGCCACATTTCATCTGGCTTGTTTTCTCTCTGTTTTAATTCCTTCGGTTTGTTTGTTTGTTTGTTTGTCGACCTTCCCATGTCAGCTGACCTTCTGCCGTCTAAGACCTTGATGCAGAAAGGGGGGAAAAAACTGAAGCAGGAATAAGCAGGACGTTTTTTTTACTCAGAGGTAACCCCCCGGGGGGGGGGGGGGGGGGGGGGGGGGGGGGGGGGGGGGGGGGGGGGGGG